>JAYKTE010255977.1:0-11804 GCA_036873565.1 Xipholeptos notoides | reverse complement strand
ATATGAGAAAGAGAGAGAGAGAGAGAGAGAGAGAGAGAGAGAAAGAGAAAAGAAAATAAGAATATACAAAAAAATTACGCAGAAAAAGAATGTTGATAAGCATGTCTATTTTGTAACCAAAGAGAAATAAGCTGTCTTGTCACCGGCAAAAAAAATCACTTTTAATGGCCTGTAAAAGAGGTTAGGTGAGATTTTTTTAAAGATTGAGTATAAAATCATAAAATTTTCAGTAAATCTTTCCAAGCAAAATTTATTCGCATTAATTCATTTGTTATTTCAATCTTAATCTACAAATTGGATATTGAAATGTTGGCTAGCTTTGTCCCAAAATTTGACCAACTACAATTCAGTTTTTTATTCCCTTCCACAGTACTTGCTGCAACCAATAATGGTTTTATTAATGATTTCGTTGTTAAAATTACATTTTCAAAAATGTGCAGCATCTGCGCTTGGAGAAAAATAATATGATGTTCTGGATAATATTGGCATTGCCTATTTTTCCTTTTTCGCCTTCAATGTAGGCCATAGAATGAACAATCTAGAGTGATAAAGACTTTTGTCTCCACAGTATAAAAAGCGTATTATTCAGAAAATTATAAACTCGAAAAACGCTGTTTTCCATTTAATTTTCAGATTTTATATTTTGAAGAAATCTTCTGATTCTTTTTTATTAACTTTTGTTTCATTTATTTATGCATTTTTATTTATTTTTATTTTACGATTTCATCGAATTAGCAAAAACCTCCTGATGGTTTAAATTTAAGTGAAACGAAAAATAACATATTTCAGATAAAATAACTTAAGTATTAAAAATTACGTCAATTTTGTAATAATTGCTGGAAGCTTCATTAAAAATTTTCAGTTTTCTGATTAGTGGTATTTGTAATGAAAAATTCTTTAAATTTTTTTTTTAATGAGCAGAGATGACTCGTTTGTGTCGTTTACATTTCAGAAGTTCCACAGCAACATTATAGCCCGAATTATCACTAGAAAAAATTACTTTTAATGGCCTATACAAGCAGTGGACTCAACTTTTTCCCAAAAAAAACATTGTATCTGATCATAAAAAAAAAATTCCGTTACTTTTCCAAAGCAAATTTTGGTTACACTAATTCGTTATTTCAATCTTTATCCATAAGTTGGACGCTGAAATTTTGGCAAGTGTTGTTCGATAATCTGAACAATTACCATTCAGCTTCTTTATTTACTGCTATGATATTCGCTGCCATCAATGACGGTTGTATTAATTCATTCAGTATTTCAATCTTAAACGACATGTTGGATGCTAAAATTGTTGCTTGTTTCGTCCAATAATCCGACCAATTGCAATTCAGCTTCTTATTCACTTCGACAATATTGACTGCCATCAATTATGGCTTTATTAGAGACTGTGTTGTTATTAGAGTTCGATAAATGCGCAACATATGTGCTAGTATGAGGTTTAGGGGAATATGTGCGCTAGTTTGAGGTTTAGGGAAATATTGAGATTCGTTTGCCCATTTTGTTTTACCACTCTAAGTGTAGGTCACAGAATGAACAATCTAGAGGGATATAGACCTTTTGTATTACCGTTAATGCAGAACTGATTATGTAAATATTAGGTTTTTTAAAAATTGATTGATTTGTTGTTTTGTTTTGTTTCTTATCTTTGTTTTTTACTGGATACATTTTCTTCCTGAATTTATATGCTTTCAACGAATTTTATCTTGCTCACGTCTTTGGTTTTATTCTGAAGTTTGTTTATTGCCGGTTTTAATTCGTTTTGTCATTTCAAGTTGTTTTGTTTTGTAAATACCATGGTTTCTAAGAAACGAGCTGAAACAAAAATATAATAAATAAATAACGAGAGTTGGACAGAAAACGAAAGAAAAAAAGACCATATAAGTAAGCGTAGATATCTCCAAATTAAAAACAATTCAGAACGTTGGAATATAACTGACGAACTGACGGACTTATCGAGTCAAGCACGAAACCAAATTAGGCAGAAAGCCAAGTTTTTACGTGCTTTAGTGGCAGATTACCCCAACACGGGTTTTAAAAACTGCCAGTCTCTCCCCCTTCTGCATTCCTTATTTGGGGCGCCCCGGGCACTGCGCATTACACTCAGCCCTTACTCTTTAAACAGAGTGGGGATGTGTATTCTTGTGGGACGATCCCTCTAAGTGTGAGTTGGTAGACCTTATTTTCTAAAACTGACTCGGTTCCTGAAAGTACCTGCCAACGATACTACGGTTTGATCTTAGCCAAAAAGCCGAGAAGCAATGTGGGATATTATAGAACACAAGAAAAGGTTCTCTTCCTTCAGACTAAATCTTCAGCAAAATGCAGGAGTCACTTTATTTTTTCGAACTAGTGGCTAAATAGTACATCCACTTTTCTGCCAACAACATGTTTACTAAAGAAAAACGCTTATCAAAATAGATTGTTCTTAACATTAAATGATTTAAAAAGATTAAAATCACAATTAAGCTACGGTCCCAAAGATCTATATAACTCTAGATTTTTCCTTCTATGACCTATAGGTAGAGTTGAAAGAATAAACAAATAAATGCCAATGCTCACCTGAGCGTCATACTATTTTCCTTGAGCGTAGATGTTGCACATTTGTGATTAGTACGCAGGCTTTGATAAAATCATTATTAATAGCAGCCAATAATGTCGAAATAAATTAAAAGTCGAATAGTAAATAGTCAGACTTTTTGGGCAAAGCAAAATAAATTGTACCCTTTAATTTGAGGATAAAAACTGAAATTACAAATTAATTAATGCAACCAAATCTTGCTTACGAAAAAATAACTGCTTTTACAGTCAATTAAAAGTGATTTTCCCGGTGACAATCCAGTCTAATTATTCTATAATTACATTTGCATTATTTATGACTTCTATTCATTAAACTATTAATTACATAATTACATTTTATCAAATTCAAAATAAATGCCATCAGGATTTAAAAATGACAAGAACCGCACAGTTAACGAATGAAAGGTGACACGAATCATATCGCTGTGAATTTATTCTGTTTTTTTTTTTTCATCAGGTTTGCATTCTTTAACTCTAATTGTTGCTGAGATTTGTTTGCTTCTTGAGCAGGGTTTCTTCTCTTCACCCGTTTCGGCTAAAATCAACCTTCATGCAATTAATAGAGTCCGCCATTGTACAACATTCTAACACACGCAGTCATCACACAAGGAAGTTACTATCTCGGGAACGTTTAGCTCCTAAGCTGTGCAGCTCACCTGGTCGGTCGGTGTGAATTTTCGTAATGATTTAGGTTTAGGTATCTTGAGGTCAGGACGGATTTTGTCTGCTCCTGTCAATGCCAAGAGCCACTGACTTGCCGATTTGTTACGGTACCTGGTAATCCTATGTGGTTACCCATCTAAATACTCAACAGGCTCATGACTTAACTTCAGTGATTTGGAGGCAAATCGTGTTTCCAATATGATTTGACCGTATTAATTAAGTTGGGTTGAAATTTCATCATCCAATGTATATCATATGCCAAATTCTAAAAAAATTTTTTACGAAGATGGCAAATAACTCTGTCTTGAATATAAAGTACAAATTAAGATCTTTCAGACATAGGCTGCAGATTAAAAGCTCTATACCGCTATATATTTTTCATTCTGTGACCTATACTTAGAATGGATTAAAGAAAAAAAGGTGAATGAATGAATACTCCCCTGAACATCACACAATTTTCCAAGCGCAGATGTTGCACATTAGTGAAAATTCAGTAACAATACAATCTTTAATGAAACCATCATTGGTGGCAGCTATTATTGTCGCAGTAGCTATTTATTGGTCAGATCTGAGGACAATGATTTTAGCATCTCATTTGTGAATTAAGATTTAATTAATGAATTAATCAATGCAAGCAAGGTTCACTTTTGAAAATTATGTAAAATCTCATGTTTTTTTGCACAATTTAAAAAAAAATAATTACGCCCAACGCTTCTATAAGGCATTAGGGGGATTTTTTTTCGGTGATTATACGGCCTAACAATATTAACATCTGTATTATGCAGTTCATATGTCCACTTTTAATAGACGTCTACTTAGAAACCACCCAGGTGTAATTATTACATAAATAAATATCCGAGTTATAAAATTCAGGGAACACTCAAGTAAGAATGTCGTTCTGAAAGTAATGACTCCGAATGGATTAGAGACGATTGAAAATTGCATTATTACGGAGACTAAACTTATCCATTCATGACCTGAAAGTTCAATCTCTCTGTTGTTGAGATATTAGTGATTTGTGATTCTAAGAAAGCAAACCCTATCATGGACGTGCGTTAGAAGAAGAGATACGTCATTGAATTCCACCATGTAGAAAAATTTGAACTGATCAATATTTTCTGGTTCTTGTCGAACGTTTACGAAGCCGATGCAGTTGATGTCAGCACAGTTACGGAATGGACTCGTAGATTTCAGAGTGATCACAGAGATGTGAATGAAAAAGTGTTTTCTGTTCATCGCAGGCTAAAGTGAATTAAGGATGGTGGTGGCTATGTAGAAAAATAAGTTCTGGATGACTAATGGTTGCTCGTTTGAATGTCATCACTCCCGTCTCCTTACCTATTCAGCTTTAAAAAAACTTTAAAAATATGTGTCGTTACTTTTTGAATGACCCTCGTATGAAGAAAGATGTATGAATACATATAAAACACCTCATGTGACCGTTGAAAATTAATCAAAATCAAGTTGATTTACAGCCAACGTACCCTTTCTATCATTATTACTTCTTAAATGACACTGTTTCTAGGAAACAAAATGCACTGATAAATCAATAAAAAGAGTTTTATAAAAAGAAGAGGAAATATGCGCCTATGATTCTACCATAAGTAATTATGAATGCTTCAATATATCACATAAACACGAAAGAAAAATCTAGTGGACACATGCACAAGGATAAAGGATAGATGATTACTTAATTTATTAAATGAGATTTGATTATTCTCATTATTTACATTATTCAGAATTTTTGTCACTATTATTGTAATATTCACATCGTTTCGGCTGATATGCCATCCGAAACGTGAACATAATAAAGAAAAAATCCGAGAAATTTAAATATCTAAATGTAGGCGTGCAATAAAACACTATCACAGACAGACTGCCTTTTATATAAACAGATTTGTGTTCCGTTCCCACGCCTACATTTTAAATTTTCTATGAGCATAGATCGATAGTAAAACTGGGTCAACGTATACTGTATTAAGGTCAATTCATGCCCAATCCCACAAAAGGCCCAATTTTTCGACTAAAACGACACCTAAACCAAAATGATACCTAAACCTAAATCATTACGAAAATCCACCCTTAGTGTAAAAAAAGCAAAAACTATGACAGTTAATATGACTGGTTGTTTGTGGAGATGGCATGCTTGGTTTGGAAGTTATAGCCGAATCTGTTTTGAATCAGTTTTTCTTCTGACAATTTCCATGTTAATACACGTATTTTTAGCACAAATTTTAAACGCTCAATCCTAAAAATCGCTTGAAAAACCCAGCTGCTGCGTCGAAAATAACGTTCATTTTTTCTCATCTTTGGTCATACCTAAGATTTTCTGAGTTACACGAGAAACGTCAGGCTATGTTACTATTTGATGATAAGACGTTGATATGTTTTGTCCGCTTGGATTTTTAATCGTTTGTTTTTTTAAACATTTTTTTATTATTGATTATAAGTATTTTTTGTTTTGTTTGGTCAATGAAAGAACCAAGTCTTGTAGGGATTTATGAAACTCTATTGCTAATTTCGAAGTAGAATAGATCTTATATTAATTATTCAAATTCAAGTATAAATAGAGGTTAGATTTGGTTCTTAAATGTGTTATGTTATTTTCATGAAGATGTATTAAATTAAGATTAATGTTTTTATTTTACAATATAACCATATGTCCAAAGGAAAGAAAAGAAAAAAGAAGGAAATAAAAACGTTCATGAATAATTAAGTGATTGTTTGGCAAATGTCCGGCTAATTTACAATTCTATCCAGGGTCTCCAAAAAACAAATGCAGCCAAACACTAGACGCCAAACAGGTTGTAGAGCACCTGCCAATTTCGACATCCTTGCATTTGATGTAATATTTATAGATCGACCAATTCAAGTACCTTAATTGGATCTTAAAGAAGAAGTTGAAGAAGAAGAAGCAGGCCAGTCGAAATGGAAGGTTGTATAATATAAATATCAATTTATTTATTCTACGAACATCTGCCACACAACACTATATAGCAATCTTTATTCGCAAACCTTTGCAAATGAGTTTTCTTTGTAGTTTTGCAATGTGATATAATTTTTTATGTATATAACGATAGTTCCCAAAGTACTGCCTCCTGTTTTTTTTACGTTAAAGAGTTAAGAACACAGAAGTGTACTATTAAAACAAACGTCCCCTTTTTACTAATGAATATATTTTTCTATATAGTCAACACCATTCTCAATGTACTTTTGCCAGCGATGAACGAGTTGGTCAACAGAGAGATGAAACTTTCAGGCCATAAAAGCATTATAACAATGCAATTTGCAATCCTCTTTGATTCATTCTAGGGATAAGGAATAAAAACGTAGGAGACATTATTTTGGGTGTAAATATCGCCGAATACTCAAATATATACAGTATATCAACTATTTAAATGAAGAGAAATGTGGTTATCTGAGTAGTAAATGGATAGCTCAAAATGAAGGCTATGTTTAAGAGACATTCTTGATGTCATTCTATTTTTAAAAATGTGTTTCACTCCGATCAACCGGAAGGTCACATAGCATGCATGTGTCGACAAAGGAAATGAGGCCTGGGAGCTGATACGAAAAGCACAAGCCAGTTAAACAATATCAATTACTACGTACATTGGTCCCCAATACACATTTCATTTCATCATACTGCTAGCGATTGTGATAGGGCGGGACAGTGGTAAAATCCTGGACTCTGGAATCGTGTTATACGAGTTCAAATCCTATTCTGCTGTCTCGGGCAGATAAGGCTCTTTAACTTGGGAGAGTAACTCATCTAGATGTAAGGATAGCACTGATTCCAAAAACCTGGGTGAATGATACCTGTCAACTCAATAAAAGTAACTCATTTAGGTGAAGTCAATACTGATTAAAAAAGTCCAGGGATATAATGAGCACGTAAAACTGGTCCTGTACTTGACTTGGGTTTGTGATCGACCTGTACTATGTATAGTAGATATACCTTATCAATCGTGAAAGAACCTAAAAACAGAAATTAATATTGATTTTTTTGTTATTGCTGTTTTCTTCCTCTGGGTGCCCAAAAATGTGAGAAACATTCTCATTGATTATGTGAAAATTTACTTGGTAGCAATTAGTACCAGAATGTGTTTATTACAGCCATACTTGTTCTTGCTTCCCCAGGACTCACTTGGGAAATCAACTGTACGCTGGTTGTCTCTCAAAAGACCACCCTTAAAGGAAAACCCTCTTTCCTTAATTGATGGATGTCTTACTGCCTGATTCTTGATGTGCATCAAAAAGATAGAGGAATAATATGACACTAAAATAAACCTATGTCTCACTTTGATTAGAAAAATGCGAAAAACTGGCGAACTTAAAGTTAAAAAGTATGCGTTGATCTGATTGTAGGTGTGCACTGTGCCACAGACAGAGAAACTCACAGAAAGCCTTTTAGAGTCAGCGCTTTTTCGATGAGCCACGTTTGATAATAAACAATAGACTCATCTTTCTATATTTTTATTTCTAATTTTCTGATTCTGGGTCTTTATTTCAAATTGGGAGTTTTGAAGAAATCTGCCATATTATCACCTTTGGGTTAATCTTCACCTGAATTGTATCTCATGGATAAATGCTATTTTAATACGTGTTTCAGAGAAGTCGACTTGGGCAGTCGGACTTCGGAGTCGTAGTATGCGATTTCAAATCTCAGTCATTCCGTTTGCGCTCTTATTTGGACCAAAAATGATTGTTATCGGCATTAAATGACCTAAAAAGATTGATATACTTTAAAAACAAACAAACAAATGTGTGTTTTATAGCAGTAACTAAATGATTATGTATGCGCGTGTATTTTTGTACTGGCAAACTTTTGTGGCTATTAAAATTCATAATGAGGTTAAATTCACGTGATTCAAGACTTGATAAAATAGCCAATAAAAAGTGAATAAAAGCTAAATTGCTTCCTTTTGTTCCTCTATAAAAAAAGCAAGGCAAGAAAAAGAAAGGAAAATAAAAGATTAAACGGTTTAAACTCACTCTACACTGCTGTTATTGTCCACACATGATTCCCGATTTCTCAGAAACGCATCTTAAAATATAACACTTAAAACCACTCACGAATCTATGGGTGGGGTTAGCTGTACAACAGCATATATCCATTAAATATTTGGGGCAGCGAAGATAGAGGTGTTGTAAAACTTGGAGTTTAAAATCGTATTATAAGAGTTCGAATCCCTTCCAGCTGCCTCATTAACTTGGGGAGTAATTCATTTAGGTGAAAGACAAGACTGATTACAAAATCTGGGTAGATGAGGTCCGCCAAGTAAAGGAGAGTGACTCATCTAGGTGAAGTATAACAGACTCTAAAAACTTCTGGAATGTAATGAACACGTAAAACTGGCCTTGTGCCTAACTCGACTTCGTGCTCGACCATGTATATATCATATATTCATTAGATATTTTCCGATTAATAGTTTTTTATTATATTTTATATAAGTCACATTGTCTGCCTGTAAAACGGGTTCCACCAAACTACTTTGCTAATTTTAGTCTAGAGCTTAAAATCTGATATATGGTTTATTTGACCTGTGGAAAGAATTCGATTTGGTTTGAGCCGGGAAAAGCTTACCTGCTAAGGGGTCGAACTTAAAAAATCGGATCGTTGCTGGCCTGTAATGTTCGCTATGTGGGAGTTACGTTGGTCATTGGGATCTCAACATGACCGCAGTTTACTAAGATACTTTTCAGCCTTAAAAAATTACGGCAGTTTCGTTAGACAGAAAAAAATGTTTGAATTACAAAAAACAGATCAAAATGACCAGGAAAGAGCATCAAAGCAACCCTCGAGCAAGGCCAGGTGATACTTCTAGCCTTCAATATTTCTTTGAACTAGACTTTACAGTTCGGATCATATGCTTTTAAGTTAGTGTTATTTTCATTTTATCTTTTTTTACATTGCTAAATAAAGGTTGTCGCAAAGAGATGAATACACAGTTTAAAGAATTATAAACCACAGCAGTATCTCGTTCTATTACCGTGGAATTTACATGGGTTCTACTAGTTATTATTAGTTTAATTTTAAAAATGTAAAAGATTTTACTAATATCGTTCTATTGTTTTTTCACTGTCTGTTTTTAAACTAATGTCTGCTCTTGTCTAAACACCGCCGATGGAATAGAGGACATATCATTAGCTGCTAAATGGTGTATACAGTAGAACTCCAATACTTTGGAGCGTCCATTACAACGGTCGCCTAATACTTTGGGCCCATCCATTACTTTGAATTGAGTTGAAAAATGTAGATTTAATATTTGTTATCTAGTTTAGCATATACTTACTCTTAATTTTGCCCTATCTATCGTCAGTATTGATACTATGGAATTAACGCAGAAAAAGACTGCTTGGAATATATAGATTTATAATATTTCAAATATAGATGCATGTACTATCATTTGGTTAATATTGTACAATACCTTTTTTTTTTTGTAAAAGTTTTTTCTGGTTGCGATATCTACTAATAACTTGCTTATCTATTTACGAAGATCGTTCCAAAAGTAATGCCTCCTGAAAGTTCCATCTCACTGTTGCAGATATTCACGGCGTCAACTCTAAGAAAGCAACCCTTGTCATAGACGTGCATGGAAGCAGAAATGAGTCATTGAATTCGTCTATGCTGAAAAAATTGAACCGATTAACATTCACCGGTGCCGGTTGAACATTTAAAAAGCCGATGTAGTTGGTATTAGCACAGTTAAGAGATTGGTTTGTCGATTTTAGGCAGAGAAGTTAGTGACACAGCATGCCCCGGGCGCAAAAAAAGTCACTCGTTTTAACGGTACCACTCCCGTTTCCGTAGCTCTTGAACTTTTAAAATAAACCATCATTTTTAGAACGACCCTCATAATTCTGTACTGCTAACATTTATTATTATTATAGCTTTAAATACATGATTGCGTTTATTGTTTAAATTACAAAAAACAAACAAACAAATGTCAATCATTTATTGTTTGAATTACAATTTTAGTTCCTGATTTTATTAAACATTTGTAGGACCCTATTGTGTTTTGGGAGCTTTAAATTAGTATTTAATCTTATTCTTATTTACAATGAGGTGTACCAAACGCACCTGGCTGGATTTAAAACTTCAATCATTTTCTGAACTGATTTCAATTAAATTTTACCATTGATTGGTACTGTCCATTAATCCGTCATTTAAAGTTATCCGAATCTTTTAAATGCAGCTGCGGTTTACATCTCCTCTTTTTTATTTTTTTAACTTAGAATCAATGAAGTTTAATCCTTCTTTGCTAAATAAATTGTTTAAAAATATCAACATGTACACACACACACACACACACACAAAGTTCCATTTATATAGATAGGTTAGATCTAAATACATATGTATATACATATATTTAGCCATACCTAAAATTTTCCGAGTTGCACGGGCAACGTCGGGCAAAGCTTCTAATCATATTTAAATCTCAATTTCTGTTTGTACTTTCTTATTCGAAAGCCTCCAGCTACGGATTAAACAGTGCATATGGTGTTATTCAACAACTATGCGGTAAAAAAAATAACGTTTGTTCTTGGCATTAAAGGACTTAAAATAGCTGTTATGCCGGAAAACAAACTAAACAAACAGAAAATCTTATTCAACAGAAACAATGTGCACTTTAAAGAAATATTAGGTTGCTCGGAAAATAATGAAGATATTAAATGGTATATTTTTAAATTGGAAATCCTCATGAATTTTTTTCTGTATTTCATATAGAGAATAAAAATTATTGTCTATCGGGTAAAAATGGGCGATTTCAAGTGGTAGTTTTTTACATTCGAAATACTCGTGGCGATTTTTTCTGTAATTCAGGTAGAGAATTATTAATTAATTTTTCTCTATTAGTTTATAAAATCACCGGGTAATTTATTGAGTCACCAACCCTTCAATGACTCATTTCATAAGCGACAAAATTTCAAATTGTGTAATATTATTAAAGGGGTGGTGACTTGATGAATTAGTAATGTTTATTCTCTAACTGAAATAATGAAAAATTCATTAGCCAAAAACCAAATTACAAAACATCCTCCCTAAAATAAGCCATTTTTTTCCGAACAGCACAATATATATATATGCATATATTTATTGGATAAGCGTAGACATGGAGTCAACGGCTTTCGGTAACTGTTAGTTTTTCACCTGCGCGGTCGTCAGACCAAAATAATTGTATATATATATATATATATATACGCACATCCATGATCGGGGTTTGTCAGAATATCTGCAGTAGAGATGAAAATTTCAGGTCATGAACCCATAATTTCAGTTATCATAACAATGGAATTTACAATCCTCTTTGATCCATTAGGGCGTAATAAAAAGTAGAAGGCTTTAATTTGGAAATGACTCTAGTGAGTATATAGTCAATTTAAAGAAGGTGAAACTTTGACATTTAAACGAGTTATGCAGAAACTCGTATAGAGACCTCCATCTGTCAGTGTCGGCTATGGAAGATTCTGCTTGGATGTTTTTTTTTTTGTGTTTTACAACATATCAACCTTTTTAGGTTATTTAATGCCGAGAACAATCATTTTTGGTAAACGTT
>JAYKTE010255866.1:0-11805 GCA_036873565.1 Xipholeptos notoides | reverse complement strand
ACAAAAGCCCAGGAATGAGCACATTTAAATGGCCTTGTGCCGAACTTGGGTTGGTGCTCGACCAAGTATATATCATATATATATATATATATATATATATATATATACATACATAAGTGAAAATATTATTTTTGATTGGCAATAATAGAAAATTGTCAGATAAAGTTAAAAAGACTAATTCATAATAATTATTCATTATTTGAAAACCAAAAAATAAGAAAGAAATTAATTTGATGAAACCAAAAAAAAAACAATGATTTGACATTTTCTTTCCAAACTTATGTCAGTAGAAACTTATTGATTATAGATTTTATCTGCAATCAATATGCAAATAAATCAATGGAGCTAAACTACTGAACATATTCTCCATTTTTAGCAAGATAATTGATGAAATAGGTAAACCTAAAAAGTGTTTTGAATAAATGATTTAAATTAGAAATAAACCATTTTCAATGAATAAAAAAGCAATATGAATAAAGAAAATAGGAATTGTTAGTTGTGAATTTTCGTTTTGATTCTTTACAATTCAATTGTATATCAAATCAAATAGCCAGGATGTCAGTATGCATGCAAGCAAATAAGCCTTTTTTTGTTCTAGATAAAATAGACTTTATTAAACTTTAATCAAATGGGCCTTTGTATATCATAAAAATATAATTGAACTTAAATAATATTTAAAAGAGACTCTTTTTCCAACAGGATTGTGCTCCTGTTTTTATTACATTGCAAAATGAGAGCTTATCTGGGTGCATCTGTGCCATAAAGATGGATTGGATGAGGAAGAAGAATAGCTGCAAATTTGTCACCCATAGATTTCTTTCCATATTGTGATTTGCAAACAGAGAACAATAAGCTTTTTTTTATTGCCAGATAAGATGGTGTTTTTGAAGGGATGCAATTTCATTTCTCACTGTAATTAAGTATATCTGGAGCAAAATGGATTTCAGTTAGAACAGCTAAAATGAAGCAAGAAAATTGAGACATTTACAATTTCAACTGAGAAAGTTTTACCAAAGAAGAATTTTATCTATTTTTTCTCTCAATTTCATTATTAAATCTTTAGATAAAAATGTTAGCTATCAGATGTATTATGTTTTCTTGTTAAAATCTATAAACAAGGCAAATTCTCCAAAGAGTAAGCATTGCTTTGGAAAATCCTGTATATTTTATTCTAACAGCTCTTTTGATTAGCAATTTTTCCTGCTCTCTAACTGATTAATAGCAGTAAAATGACAATTTGTCTGAATTTTTTTAGATGAGGCTTGATAATTAATATAATATATATTTGTTGTTATTTACTCAGGTTATTTGGATTTTTTTGATTTTCATCTTCACAAGATTTTGGTCTATGTACTTTTAGCATTTTTCAAGTATTTCTTAAACTTGAGCATTTACTAAAGAGTTAATTTTGCAATTCTAAAAAGGCTAACAAATTTGACATGAAGATTCCTAAGTTTGATTAATATCTAAAGAAGACAAAAGGACATATTAGTTGAAATTTTGTGAAGATTAAAATGTAGATGAGTATAGAAGTCTGAAAATCTTAATGAAGCATTTTGAATTTTATTTTGATTTTTTGGTAAGGAGGATATAATCTTACAATACTAATTACAGTTACCAGAATCAGAAATTGTATCAAAATTTTGGGATTTTTCTAGATTAATACTGATATTGTTAGAATTTTTTGTTATATTGTTCAATCACAAATACATAATGCTTTCTGTTCCTTGCTAAAAGTTTGTTTTTATTTTTTAATTAAAGATAGATCCTCTGTGTGATCTTTCTATTTCTCAATTGGTTTGTCAGGTGGTAATGATGCCCTATTATTCTGATATGAATTATACTATTTCTATAAAGTAATTTACTTTACTTTAACAATTTTATTTTCAAAGTTTTTAGATTCCCACCAATAGACAACTAAAATCACGATTATCAAATTAGAATTATAAAAATAGCAGACAGATAATGACTAATTACAATAAGAATTAGTGCGTAACCAAACAAGTCATGAATAGTATTAAAATAAAATCAAGTTAATGATTGTATGAATTTATTAGTTGAGTCTTGATTATTATCTTTATTTAAGTTATTTTCAGTATTATGCAATTGATTTGCACAAATTTTAGTGACATTTACCTGGAGTGACTAGGTTCAGTCTTTACTGCAGATGAAAATGATTGAAGAATACTTAATATTGTATAGATTGACAGGGAAGATGATAAGGCAGATGGAATGAGAACAGCCTAACCCCATAGAGTAAATAAAGGGTTAAATTCACAGCTTGAAAAATAACTGAGTAAGGCCAAAATGCACATCAGCCTTAAAGTTGTGAAGTTGAGAGTAGAATTTCAAATAACTAGAATAAAGATAAAAAAAGATCAAGTTAAATTAATAAGTTTTTTTTATTATTTCTATTTGATTGTGTGTGTGTATATATATATATATATATATATATATATATAATGAAAGCAGGTAAGGTAGATGGATGGTAAAAGATTGCACTTTGGATGAGTTGCACTGATGATTTCAAATCAGAATGAAATAGGTCTATATGCACATTTCTAAATTATTGGCTTTATTCAAATAAATACTCTTTATTCATTAATAAAAAATACTGTTCAAACGTATGTTCCATATTTAATATATACATATTTTATATAATAAAGTAGTAGTGTTCGTGTGTGTACAACTCTCCAACAGCCCAATCATGACCAAGCTTGGCATGAGAATTGTCTACAACCGATAGATGGTGCACACCATTTTTCAGGGTTAAAGATCATCAAAGTCATGGTCTATCAAGGTCAAAGCCTATTTATTTATACTCTTTGCTACAGCCCAAACCAGTCTACTAATAATGACCAAAAATGGCATAAAGATGCTCTCTAACCAAGGAATGCACACCAATTTTCAAGGTCAAGGTAAAAAGTCATCAAGGTCATAGCCTATTTATGTATACTTTCCTACAGCCCAAACCACTGGACCGATCATGACCATATCTGGCATTATAATGGTACCCCACTTAGGGATGATGCACAATTTTTCAAGTTCAATGCTCAAGTCTATGTATATAGACTTCTACAGACCAAACCACTCAACCGATCATAACCAAACGTTGCATGATTATAGTCCCCTATTTATGGATTGTGCAGCATCCTTTGTTCTTGTCCTCGCATAACGCAGGTATCTTTGCTAGTATATAATAAAAGAATACTCCATATATCTATATATTAAATACATTATAAAAAATGCTGCACATATTCATATATCACTCTTGCTGTAATTTTTAAACAAGAACCTTTATCATAATTTAACTTCCCTGCTAATCATACTTCTTCTAATGATAAATAGAAAAAAAGTTATCTTACATTTAAATCAGTTCTGTTTACGGATATAAGCATAACTTTAAGGCCGCTTTGGGAATAATTGAAAATAACAGACAATAAAGAAACCATTAGAGCAGTTGTGTTGAGTGAGTGGATAAATGCTTGGGCATTGAAATCGTAATAGGAGACAAATCTAATACGATAGATTACTTTCAGTTACCCTAGGTTGATGGACGTAGCTTACTTGACGAATAGACTTTCTCTAATTCTAATAACCGAAGTTAAGCAAGAGTGCAGTCAAGACTTTGTATTGGACAAATGTTTATACGAAAAAAAAAAATTTAAAAAAAAGTAAATATTAAAGCCCTTGATTATTTTGAAAACTTCTCATAACGAATATGGTTACCTTCTTTGATTCTAATGACTAAAGATATGCAAGAAAACATCAACATCTTTAAATTCAATATGGATGAAAAAAAAAAGCTGAAAAATAAATAAGGCAAAATTAAACCTTGGAGCATGGATTCAAAAACCCATCTAAGCGAAGAGATAACAGAAGTGTAATTTAGACTTTCTTAATTTCAGGTTTGTTAAAAAAATGCAGGGACTTTTTGGGCGGGTTGTGAACTGATTCAACTTTGGAATCATCGTGCACGATTTATATTAAAATGTTAGCCAGGTTTTGAATAAATGTTTGTTGTACGGATACCACAAATCTCCTACATAGATGGGTCTTAAATTAAAATTTGATCAAAACTTTTAATCAACCAGTCACATAATAACAGACATATCAACTGAAAAAAAAAATCAACTTAACTAAATAATATAGCAAAAAACAACAACAAAACTATTTTACATTCTAGCCATACAAATTATAGATATATTAATCTATCATTTGTAATCTTTAATTTAGGAAATATCTAGAAATAGACCAAGGGGCTGGGACAAAGACTAAACAGTTTGGTGAGGCAACGACTCAGAAGGAAAGTAAGGGAGAGGGAAAATGTGTTTATGAGAGCGAGGGAGAGGGGGTGATGGAGAGAGAAAGAGAAAGAGGGAGAGAAAGAAAGGCAAAAAAGAGAGAGGGAAAGGAGGGAGAGAGAGAAAGAGAGAGATAGAGAGACAGAGAAAGGTGGATTGAGAAAATGATCTACTTGAAAAAAAAAGTTGCTTAATGATACGCGTTCATACATTCCTTGACTTCTCTTTCCTCAGAATATGTAGTCGGCCTGACCGGCTACTGTAGCCGGACACTTCTCTTCGATTAATAATCATAGTTAAGTTCACGGTGACCGCTACATCACAACACAACAACTAAGTGAACTCTTGATTAGAATTATGATAATGCACTGGAAATGTCTTATAAAATAAATTTATCTTTATCATATTCATAAATACTTTTTATGTCTTGATTTTAAATATAAACCACATTATTTAAACAGGCTTTAATTCGTATATTTCTTTTAATATATATTATATACTTGGTAGGGCACTAGGGAACCAAACCCAGCAGGTACGAGGCCAGTTTTCCGTGCTCTGTATATTCCGGGACTTTTTGTAATCAGTATTATTCTCCTTCACATCTACGAGTTACATTCTTTGAGTTGACAAGTCATCAACCTGGGCTTTTGAAATCAGTGTTGTCCTTAAACCTAGAGGAGTTACTCTCTCCAGTTAACGAGCCTAATCTACTGAAAGTGAATATAATGATTTTGACTGGGATTTGAACTCATAATACGATAGAGAGTCTATACTTTTAACTCTCTTCCAACTGCACTGTGTGTGTGTGTGTGTGTGTGTATCGCTGGCAGCGAAGGTGAAACAGCTTTAAAAACCGGTAAAAGCTTTGACTCTGGAATCGCATTATACGAATTCAAATCTCAGTCAAAACCATTGTAATCACTTTCAGCTGCCTCAGGCAGATGAGTCTCGTTAACTCAGGTGAGTAACTGTTCAATGTTAAAACATCGGCCAAATATAATTCTATCTGAATTTTGTGTTTTCAAATATTCATATTATATCACAAGCACACACTGAGTGCCTCTCTAGCCATATATTATGATATATGTCTGTCAGTGTGTCTCTCATATATATATAGATAGATATATACATAGAGGGAGAGAGAGAAAGAAAACAGCGACGATCCACCGTGAAAAAGGTATAAAATTTCAACCGATATATTAATACTTCGACCTATAGACATGATCAGACTTACGTCAACCGCATGCTGAAAATGGTTGTCGTAAACCTACTTCATACACACATAAGAGACATAGGCAGACAGAAATAGAGATTATATTTTTTAAACTTTCCAAGAAATAAAATTACAATTCTGACTTCTGCCATTTCTTTTGTTTAAAAGTTGAAGTCAGAGCTCTAGGGTAACCTAGTTATCTAACAGTGTATTAACCTTATCTGTACCTTACCGAAAATAACTTTTGTTTGGTAAACATTTTTTTTTGTTAACAGGTTCTTTACACAACACCAGCCGCAATTTTTAACACATAGTTTGAGGTAGTAAGATTTATACTACCCCAACTAACTCTCCTCTGTTAAAAGAAGTTTACTCCTCCAGAGTTTTACCTCTTCTATGCAACCAGGGATCCGTAGACCACAGTGTAACGGATAAATGCTTGAGGTGTTAGAATCGTAATACACGAGTTCAATCCCGGCGAGTGACTAGCTCTTTACATTCGAGCTAATATCATTGGAAGAGGCGTGAAACTATTCCCTCCGGCTTCGGGTTAAGTAGTCGTACTAGAATTATCTTAAAAAATGTGTTGACAAATGGAAGAAAAGTCTAAAAACTAAGGATTATTTCTAAATGACCAAAAAGGTAGATATGCCGTAAAAACAAACAGCAAATCAAAGAAGATCTTGATTGTCATCCTCCAGTTATATATTATATAAATCTATGTAATGACATTTATTCAGACATTGTATATTAATTGACTGTTTGTGTTTTTTTAATGCATAACTTTATGTTCTACTAATGGGCTCAAAGTAAAAATGTAATCTTTATGAAGGGAACTGTAGAGTTTCTTATGTTTATATTTAGATATAATAATATATCTAAAAAGAATGGATAAAATGGTTAGATGTATATCTATTAAATCCTTTAGTGTTCATTATTTTTGTCAGTAAGATTGATTATAGGGTCGTATAACTATATACTCTGAAGAAGAAAATCTGGGGTTGCTTTTCTTTATTTAGCAAACACGTGGTTACTGACCCGATCATCTTTTTTAGATAGAACATTGGAAATCAGCAGTTTAAAGTTATTTCTTTGTATTTCTTAAACGAGGCTTTCATAATTTACAGTCAGGTGGCGTATTGTAGGCTCAACCAATGTAAACTTAAGTTACCGAAGCGAACAATTCAGAATTTCTAGGCAAATTAACTCGGAAAAGATAACTTATACAAATCCCAATATACAAATAAAGGAATGAGAACAATTCAACTTCACCCCCCACACACTCACTGTTTATAGGATGTATGAATCGGTTCGATAATATCTAAATGCATCGATTTTGAAAAAGAAAATTCATGGATTCAATTTGAAGGTTACCTGGATTGAAAAGTACTTCATGGAGTTGAACCATGTGTCGGTTCGTCGATCGAAAGTTTATAGGGGAAACAACAGTACACCTTCAACCCAAGGCAACTGAAAATATTATTTAAAAACATCGTTTAGTTATGTTTAATAAAGTGGATACACTCCAGTATTACGGCTAGAACGTGAGTTTAGGTTGTATTTCTTAATTGCATATCAATATTTCCGGTGTTCCGGTTAGATAACCTCTTAAACAGAAAAAATGTTTCACTAGTCTTTAACAAAATTATATTTTGAAACCAAGGGCAAGATATTCCGTCCAAAAATAATTCTTTAAATAGCACCAAAAAAACGGGTTCCCTTACCCTTTCTTAATCGGCATTAGTAATTATATAAAATAAACATAAAAAATGTTGGCTAGAAGCGAAGTCTTTTTATTAAAAAACCTGCTGTTCGTTAAGGGGTTTATATCAGTAAAGCTTTTTTGAATAAAAATGTCTTTTGACTAGGCTTAGCTAGAAGAACAGTAGTTAAAATATTTAAACCATAGCTGTGAAGTATTAAGATTCGAAATCCCATGTATATGCTAAAGCTAATAGTTTGTACAAATCGATACATTTTTTGGAGTTTTTTTTGTGTGTGACGTTTATCACTTAATCAATTTGGAATGAAGTCGGTCTTGTTGTTGATAGAGCCCTTCACGACCTAATGGAATTCTACGTTCGGTCATCCCCTAAGTGGCTATCTATCTCGAGGAATTTTAGCAGCTAAGCAATGCAGGTAGCTCACTATTTATGTGGGAGTGAATGAGAGCCTACAGATGGGAAGCGGGAAAGGGAGTTACATATCGTCCATCGTAAAGTTCTGGGTGTATTCGACTGCTCCTGTTCATGACAAGAGCCAAAAGCCAGTCTATTTATTACAACATTTGGTAATCCTAAATAGTCACTTATCAAAGTACTGAATAGGGTTGACGTTGGTTACTTTCGGTGATCTGAAGGGAACCGCTATTTGAGATGTGTTGAAGTGTTATCTTTTTATAATTCTCTAAATTTGTAAGGCAGGGCAGTTTTGTCGTGAATTTCTTTTAACTTATTATACATAGTAATAGTTATTGAACCACTAGAGCGATTCTATGTAATTTAAAAGGTAGGCTATCTGTATTCAGCAACAATAGCATGATTAGCCAGTTCGTTTTTTAAGGATTTCAGCAACTTAAAAAGACATTACTTACCTTTGATTAATTCTATTATATGTGAGCATTTCATTATCTTAATTTTAATTATTGTTAAATGACTTCAAATTTTAACTTTTCGTGTAATCTACTTATGTTAGTTTAACCAGAATAAGTAGTTTTGTTCAGCTTGTATTTATTTATTAAAGCGAGATATTTTAATAGGCATTCAAAAAGAGACTGAAACAAGCTTAAAGATTGACGGAAACAAGCTTAGAGAGAAACGACCTGAAAGAAAAACGAAGCAAACTAGAACAAATTTCCGCCAATGTGTGCTTTGAATCTTGAACTCATTAATATATGTGTGTTTGTGCTTTACGACATAGGAACCATTTTAGGTAATATAATGCCGAGAATAACCACTTTTGGTAAACGTTATTTTTTTGTCCACACTTAGTTTTTTGTATAACACAATATGCACTATTTAATCCATAGCTGGAAAGAATGTGGTGATTTATACTTTTCCCCAATAGTATTAGTCCAAATACATTACTATATAGTTTTTAAATTATCTTTTGGCAAAAATCAATCTGCATATTGTTATCGAATACGATTTCCATCTTTAAGGCCGTGATTCGCGTTCCGTTGACTTATTATCGAGAGCTTCTACTCTATAATTTATCAACTTAGAATTTCAATTTAAAAATCCAAAACTTGGTTAACTTAAAAAGTATAGTATTTTACTTCCATTGATGACGAGAAAGAAAACTAATTTTAGTTTGTATTTAAATCGGAACGCGTTTTAGGGACATTAATACATTAATTCTGTATACAAAAGTAGGTTTTAATTTAATCATTGGAAAAATATTCGAAATACACCTTGTACCAATTGAATTTTGGAACCAATGCGTCCAATAGTGCACACTGCACAGAGACGAATTTTGCTTTTTTATAGCTTCTTGAACATTGCAAACATTTAATGTCAAAACCATTTTTGTGAACCAATATTTTGTTATTTTGTTGTCTAAGCGAAGTGGCACGACATTCATTATTTAGACTATTTATGGTAAGAACAGATACAAAAGAAAAATCATCGTGCTGCTTTATTTAGTGATAAAATTTGGTTTCCTATTACAACATATTGAGTTTTCGAGAGAATAAAAGCCCAAATATATTGTTCATTCTGTTATCTATCCGTTGGGTGGAATAAAATAAAATAATTAAAAAATAGGCAACGAATTCTCAATACTCCTTTGCACATCATACTACTTTCCCCAAGTACAAATGTTTAAATTTGATATAATTTAAAAATAACCTTAAAAAAATAATCATTGGTGGCATTGAATATTATCACAGTGTTTAAAAAGCAGAATTGCAATTGGTCGGATTCTGGGACATAGCTGAAATTTCATCGTCCAATTTGTGGAGTAAAATCGAAATAATTAATGTAACTATATTTCACTTGGAAAACGCTAGGGGAAATTTTCATGATTTTATACAAAAGTTTTGTCAAAACATTACACCCACCACTTTTACAGGCCATACGAAGTGACTTTCTTTTTTATGAGCCCTGAAAATCAGTACATACCACAGTAATTAAGCCAGGAGATTAATTACGCTCGAAGTGATGTAAAAAAAAAAATGAAGATGAAGATCACCAACAGCACACGAGCAAAATGTAAATAGTTTCAATTACAAGGGTTTAATGAGGATATTGACTCGGACCATTTTTTGTAATAGTTAGTAAATGATCATTTTAGATTACTCAAAAAACACGAGAAACATACATGGATCTAGTTTCTTAAAATCAATTAAAAAAACCAAGTCCTCGTGTTGCAAATTGTTCAATGCTAGAGTTTTGAAATTGTAGAAAGCAAGTTCAAATATGTTCCGTCACATTCAATTTCGGGGTATTCCTCTTGGGAAATATTCAATCGTAATAGTTACTGCCATGAGATAGTACACAACACAACCAAATTGTAGTTATGTGACCAGTCTGGCTGGAAAAATGGGATATTTTGTCTTCATAATATATTCATTATTTTTTAAGAAAAAAACAAAAAAACACAACAAACAAACTCTGGGGTCATTTTGACAAATATTTTGTCAGAGTAAAGAGGTTTATCAAAAGTCATTATCATCCGCATGACGGAAATGTTGATATATCGCTATAAATAATTAAAAAAAACTGCATTTTTTATCATTAGAATCTACCTTTCTGGGTTGTTTGAAAAATGGAACGGAAATTTTTATTTTCGTTCAATTTTCTACTGTTTAAAAGAATACGTACACGCATTAACGAAGAACCAAAGAATAAATAAAAATCAACCAACGTAATTTTTGTTCGCTTTTAATTTTCAGGGTTAGGGTCCAGGTTGGTCCTAGAAACATTAAATTCTTACAAATGTGCATATGCATTTGGGGGAAATAGTACGATTTTTAAGGTAATATTGACATTCCTTTGCCTATTTTTGTTCTTCTACTCTAAGTCTAGGTCACAGAACAAAAAAATCTAGATTGATACCTTTGGTTCCATAGCCAACTTAAAAATATTTTAATTATAAAAATTGTAATTGATTGAAGTTCAAGATAAGAAAACTATTCTCCTGAAATTAAATTCATAACCACCGCTTTAAGTAGGTCACTACTTTAAGACCATCATATTTTCTGAGTACGAGTGATGAGTAAACACGCCCAAACCAATTAAAACAAAACAGCACACTTAAGCTTATACCGTAACCGTTGCCAATTTTGGACCTTCTCAATCAGAAGCCACTATCCACTTGATAAATTGCACATCTGCTATTTATGTTTACAGTCTCCTTTGCCCTAGCATTGCATAAAGAGGTAGCGTACCAATAAGTTATTCATTATCATTACCGCTCTTTTTTCATTTAAAATTATTCTAGATTTTTGGCTTTAACGAATCTAATCATTCTATTAAAAATATAGTAGACTAAATATTTTTCTGTCAAAAATGCCTTCAGTAAAAACAATGTTGCGAAATAGTGAACCCTTTTGTACTCGACCACCTCCACTAGTCGCACACTAGAAGTCTTCGCTAACTAAAGACTTGTGCACAAGTAATGTACAATAGCCTGTGCATAGGAAAAAACAGTCGTGAATAATAGGTGGTCACTGACGACGAAGGTGATGTATATTAGTTTTAAAAGTTGTTCTCTACCCGGGTTTCCCCATCTGAATCAAGAAAATCAATTAGAAGGTATTTATCATTAAAATTTTATTGGTGTTTTCCTGGCGATCCTGATGGTGATAACGGGTAGTGGAATGGAGTGGAGAACTTTTAAATCTAATAAATACAGCTCAACGAGTATATTGAGCACTTTACTTATTAATTACAATTTTCAATCATTCTTCTTTCCAGCTTTGAAAAGTATCTTGTCATTTACATATGTGAGTTAGTAAGAGAGAGAGAGAGAGAGAGAGAGAGAGAGAAAGAGAAAGAGAAAGAGAGAGAGGAGAATAGAAAGAGATATATTTGTGATAAGATAAGAAAAATATTTTTGGCAAATTTAGAAAAACTAAATATTTCAGATTCTGATTATGTTTTGCCAAATTTATTGGGATTTTTAAAGAGATATAAATCTAGTTTATAAATTGATAAAAATGAGATTGTATGTCTGTCTGAAGAACAGTCTCGAGCAAAATACTCTGCCTATTTTGGGTATAGAGACTTGAACTTTGATGTATGGAGTATTCGGACCTGTGGAAAAAATTCCACCTGTGGTTAAATT
>JAYKTE010255756.1:0-11805 GCA_036873565.1 Xipholeptos notoides | reverse complement strand
GTCATTACTTATTGAACATATGCTGGTGACCACCTGGATGGCTGACAGGGGAATGAAAGTGGTACAACACCCACCCTACAGCCCTGACCTAGCCCTATGTGACTTCTTTCTATTTCCACACATGAAAGACAGCCTCAGAGGAGCTGAAAGAGGCTTTGGAAAATTACCTGAAATGACTACCAAATAAGGACTGGAAGAGATGCATGAAGAAGTGTGTAGATGCGGGAAGCCATTATTTTGAAAGGGACAAAGTTTTGTAAGCTTATGAAAATAAATATTATATCTCCTGACATTTTCTCATTAATTATTGAACATACCTTGTATATTATGTTATATATTATAATCATTAGATACTTTATGAACATCCAATAGATAGATAGACAGACAGACACTTAGATAGATAGATAAATCGATAGACAGATAGAAAGAGATAGATATATAGATAGATAGATAGATAGATGGAGGGGAGGGGACCATTAGGAATAAGTTTATAGTGTAGATCCTGAATATTAAAAAAAACACAAACCAAGAGCATGATGATTTAGGGAGCGTGGGAAAGAATGTAGGGATAACTTTCCTGGTATAGCAGGTTGAGGAAGAGGGTAGTCTTAGAGAGCCTTCTTTTCACCCATTCTGAACTACCCATATGTAGATAGAGGCTTCTAACTGAAGTAAGCAGTCCTACATTCCAGTCATTTCTTTTTTTAGTCTTTCTCAAATATGAGATAAGAAATGCTTAAATGCTTTTTTAATGCTTTTTATTTATGATCATAGGAATATACATCTAAGTAAGGATAAGTGAGGCTTCATAGAAATAAAATAAGAAAATAGAGCTTTATAGAAATATACACCTAAGGATAATTGGAACTTTATAAGAATACACACCAAAAGAGAATATGGGCTCGATAGGATTATACACTGAAAAAAGATGATTGAGCCTTCAGAGAAATACTCACCAAGAGAAAATAACTGTTGTAAATGAATATACACCTAAATTAGAATAATAGGGATCTTATAGGAATACACATCATAGGGGAAAGGATCTTCATAATACACACCTAAGTAAAAATAATAAGGACTTTATAGGACTACACACCCCAGAGGAGAATGGGGGCTTTGTACACTGAAGGATAACTGAGGATTCATAGAAATACTGATCAGCGGGGCTTTTTAGGAATATACACCTAAGGATAACAGGGATTTTATAGGAATACACAACAAAGAAGAATATGGGCTCCATAGTAATATTCACTGAAGTATGGATAACTGAGCCTTCAGAAATACTCACCAGATGAAAATAGGGGCTTTATAGGAATACCTAAGTAAGGAATACAGCATAAATAAGAATAGGAATACACACCAAAGAAGTGAAGAACTTTTTTGTGGAAGGGTTAAGGGATAGGGAAATAAAACTAGCAGTAATTAGAAAAGACCAGAGTAATTTAAATGAGGCTTATGGCATTACTAGGACTGAAAAAAATTCAGAGATAGGGTAGAAATGGGCCTGCGCATGGATAGACCTTATCCAGAATGGATGTTTATCACGTGTGAATAAAACGCAGGCACCCACCACTACCGCTGGACAAAAGAAGGCAGGTTGACACGCAGAATCCAAAGAAAGCTTGTTGTTGGAATTGTCGCTAGAATCGGTACTTAGCCAGGGGGTGCAAGTTAAAGGAATCGGGAAAAGCGAGGCACTTCCTCAACGACGTCTGCAAGTGGGCGCACACAAAGTGACCCTGATACACATATTTGAGTTGGGCAGCTCTCCAGATATGATTAGCATTACTATAGGTAATAGAATCTTCAGAGTGTTGGTTGATACTGAGGCTGAGATATAGGTAATACATAGTAGGATTTTCAAATCAATGAAACCGAGGCTCGACTAAACTAGTAAAAACTATAATCTGCAGACAGCAAATGGTTCCCGCCTTCTATTCACATCATTTAGGTTAAGGAAATACAATTTCTCATCACGATTTTTGTGTCGTGGAGAATTTGAATCAAAATATTATACTGGAAGAACGTGACTGGTTAAGAAAAAATCATGTCAGAATTTATTATATTAATGCTCTGAAGTTTAAGGATGAATATATAAGGTTAGAAGATAATAAACCCATTCCTTCCCTGGTCAGGTTAGGAAACACAATAGGAACCCTATCCTACCCATACATGCCAAGGTAGAATTAGAGTTAAGGGAGCTGGGGAACAGTACAAAATTGAGAGAAAACATTCAGGATTTTTCGGGAGGTTAAAGTAGATATCTGTGATGAGTGAGACGGTCACAGCAGTTAACTCTCGAAGAATTTCGATTCTTTAGATGGAAAAGGGGTTACTAGCCAGTTTGTTAAGTGATTTCGAGGGAGAAATTTTAACCACGGTAAAACTGGTTAAGCAGTTGGTGAAAAATCTCCCATATAGCGAGCAAGCGCTGATTGTTGGAAAATAAATAAATAAAATATGAGTGTAAGAAATGACTGAAGAGACATATACACACTTCTTCATGTGTCTCTTTTACAAAAAGTTGTAAGTAAATCATTTTGTAGAGTATATGTATATGTACTATACCATGAGATAGCAGTTTGATCAAATCATGCTTAATATCTCTTCTGACATTTTCTCATTACTTATTGAATCAACCATGTAAGTTTAGATTCAATACTATTTTTTTTTCTATCAAAAAAATAGTTCTTGGCATTAAATAACTGAAAAGGTTCATAGGTTGTTAAACAAACCAAACCAATCCTTACAACTCTACTTTTTTAAAACTGAGAGATATTGATTACACAACATTTCTATTTTTTGAATGTAGGGGTTATGTGAAGCTCTGGTTATTTCTTTTTTGTTGTTGTTATTCGGGGAGGGTCTAGTTCTTTGCATGTTTCTGACTAATATAAAATATTTGCTTTTTAGCAATGCTACTGAGCCTAAGACAAATTCCCTAAATGCTATTTTTGGTTTTTTACAAGTAACTTAAATGAAGTTTGTTTGGCTTGGTTTAATTTTTTGTTTTTAACAGGATATCAACCTTTTAGCATACTTAATGTCAAGAATAATCATTTTTTGATAAATACCTCTTCTTAGCAGACACATAGTTTGAATAACAAAAATTGAAATGTTTAACCTATAGCTGGAGGGGATAAAGGAATTCATATAATTCCCAAGGATTATTAGCTTGAATGTGAACATAATAGAACGGCAGAGTTTTGAGCATACTACAGTTGCATACTGTTGCATACTACAATTCCAAAGTTACGGGAGTTCAAATCCCAGTCATAACCATTACATTCATTTTCAGCTGTCTCGGGCAGATGAGGCTCATTAACACAGCGAAGTAACTCATCTAGGTGTAAGGATAACACTGATTCCAAAATGAGACCTGACAACTTAATGAGACTAACTCATCTAGGTGAAGGGCAACAGCCCAGACATATAATGAGCATGTAAAACTGGCCTTGTCCCTAACTTATATTGGTGCTCGACCGAGTAGATATATCCAAAGTTCTATGGGGCTCTGCAGAATGGTGTTAGTAATACTAAATTTTTTGCTTTGAGTTTTCATTTCTGTAGGATGTGAGGCCATTTTTGTTTTGGACAAAAGTGGTCCTAAGATGGGTAATTATAAAAAGTAGAAATGAAATAAATAAAAAAAGAAATAAATTAGTCCAATTGTGAATATTAGGTGGCAGTAGAGTCCAACCAAAAATCTGTTTCAATAGCAGCAGCAGTCCAAGGCAAACAGTAGTGGTAATAATAATACCAATAATAATAATGATAATAAATATTTAAAATTCTAAATTCACGCAGGAAAAGAATTATGTCCTTTCAGCCAAAAAATCAGAACAATGAAATTTAGCACCATGGCAGCAGCCCCCGGATGGTGGCGAACCCCAACTTGGTATGCACCAGCACCATCCCTAGATGTGGGAGTTTATGAAGAGCTGCACCAAGTATGACCTTGACTTTTGACCTTGAAAAATGGTGTGCACCATTCCTAGGTCAGAGAACATTATCAAGTCAGGTATGGTCAGGATCGGTCTAGTGATGTATGCTGTAGGAGAGTATATATATACATAGTCTATAACCTTGAACTTTAGCCGCAATCTTGAAAAATAGTGTGCACCATCACTAGGTCAGAGACCATCACCGTGTCAGGGCTGTAGGAGAGTTGTACACAAAGAAACACAATATTATTTTATATATATAGATCATATGAATTCTCTTTTGTAATTCATCTTTTTGTCAACATCTATGGGTATAAATTGAATAGTTGAAATCAGTGGTTATATCCCACAAGGTGCTAAAGGTGGAGCTCTGGTAAAAGTTTGAACTCTGGAATCGTATCATATGAGTTCAAACTCTAGTCAAAACCATTTCATTCACTTTCAGCTGCCTCAGATAACACTGATTCTAAAAGCCAAGATAGATGAGGCCTATCAATTCAATGAGAGTAACTCATCTAGAAGGAGTGCAACACTGATCACAAGAGCCTGGGAATATGCTGAGCTTGTAAAACTGGCCTTGTACCAAACTTTGTTGCTAGACCAAGTATATATCATATTGAAGAAGATTAGACCAAGAATATTGCAACAATTTCTTTTTTTGTGTTCAAACATTAAGAGAATCCTATGTGATAAACAGTACTTGTGGCTTTGATGGATGGTTCAATGGAGAGTTTTGTTAAACAGCATATCAATCTTTATGGTTATCTAATTCCAGGAACAATCATCTTTCATTGATATCTTCTTTTCATTAACAGATTAGCAGCAGAAACACAATCCTCATCAAATGCTAGGGTCGCAAGGAATATCTGATATAGATTGACATAGTACTACGTTAACTGTTGTGGAATGGGGATGGTCTACTCTTGTGGATTGAATAAATGGTTTGGTTTACCATTGTGAGAAGGTTTCTGTATTTGTCAAATAATATCTG
This sequence comes from Xipholeptos notoides, assembly GCA_036873565.1. Lineage (NCBI taxonomy): Eukaryota > Metazoa > Mollusca > Cephalopoda > Idiosepiidae > Xipholeptos > Xipholeptos notoides. Next base: position 6,870 of record JAYKTE010255756.1, on the reverse strand, counting down.
GGGAAGACAAGATAAAGTCAACCAAAATGTAATTCTTTTTTTAAATGGAGCTATTTCAATAAAAGGTTTGGTTGGAAGACACACTGATGTTCATACTTTCTTTTTCACAGTGGTTGATTTTCATCAAACTTTAAAAACACGGTTGCCACTTCTATTTATCTCATTTTGTTCATATCTATCTATCACATTTTATTCATATCTATATATCTAATTTGGTTTATATATATATATCTATTGGTCTCATTCTGTTCTTATCTATCAATCTATTTCATTATTCTAAAATCTATCTATCAATCTATTTATTTCATTTTGTTCATATCTATCCATCTATCTATCTATCTATCTATCCCATTCTGTTAATAACTAATTATCTATCACATTCTGTTCCTATCTATCTATCTCTTTATTTAAAACTATGTACATGTGTGAAAGCCTTTTTCATTAACTCAAGAATGCCAAATAAGATTTTTCCCAAATTTCGCAAGTAGGTCTAGCATGTACTTTAAGAGGTTACTATTATACATTGAGTGTCTATGCAATGCAAAAAAAGAAGTCTTCATATTTCCATATGGAAGGTAAATATATATCTATATCGCTATAAAATTGAAAATGTGTGTGGAAAATCCTTAATATTTGATTGTTTTTTTTTTATTTTCTAATTGTTTGAAATAGATAGGTCAATCTGAAGTAGATATATTAGTAGGAAATAAACTCAATGGAACAAAAACAAATATTTGAAAAACCTACAAAATTCAGATAAAAATATTATGCGGGACATTCCAAACATATTGCCTTCTATTTGTTAAATCTGCTCAAATGGATCAGAATAGATTGCAAATTGCATTGTTATAATGACTGAACTTATGGATTCATGATCTGAAAGTTTCATCTCTATGTTGTTGCAGATATTGAGGGTGTGAGACTCTATGAAAGTAACTCCTGTCATAGACGTTCATCCGAACCAGAGATACGTCATTAAATTCGTCCATGGAGAAAAGATTGAACTGTTCAACATCCAACGTGTTGGTGGATGTTTACAAGGCTTATGCAGTTGCTTTCTATGCTTTTAGGAAATGAGTTCATCAATTTCCAAGCGAAAACAGAGATGTGAATAGCAAAATATGCTCCAGACATGAAATGCAACGTTCAACGTAGTCAAAAGTGTATTGAGAACGGTGTTGACAAGGTAGAAAAACAAATTCCACACCAGAAAATGTTTCTCATTTTAATGGTAACTCTCACGACTTAGTAGCTCTTGAACTTTTAAAAAACAACTTTAAAGAATAGGAGGCATTACTTTTAGAACTACCCTCATGTATTTGGCATTTTATGACATTCTGGTTTATAAATAAACCATCATCAGGGCATATACATGTAAATCATTTCATATTCAAAACCATACAAAATGATAAGTTTATAAAATATGTTGTATCTGAATATTATATAAACCTTGAAAAAGAAAAAATAGAGCTATAATCCAGCAATCTACAGTTATGTTCTCAATTTTGAGTAAGACCACCTTCTTTGTTTCAGGTCTTTGTTTTACTCACTCTCCTTGCTTTTTTCCTGGATTCAAATTGTATGTACTCACAAAGAACCGTTAGGTCCAGCCAGACTGTGACAAATTTTACAACAGAATTGGCATATTGGATCAGTTTTTGTTTACCGTCAGCACAATTATTGGGCATTAGGACATAAAATAAGTTTTATACATTTACAAAAAATGGCTTTTGAGGCCAGAAAGAAATTGGCACAATTTTTCACATATGTCACAGTTTACATTATACATTGTGGCTGTCTTCTCAATTTTGAGTGTGACAACCTCCTTTATTTCATGTCTTCTCTCCCCTCAAATTGTATATATTTGCAGACAACTCAAGTCAGCCAAACTGTGACAAATTTTGCCACAGAATTGGCATACCCAATCGTTTTTGCTTACAATAATATTATTGGGGCATAAGATATCTTTAATCATTACACAAATAGCTTTTGAAGTCAACAAGATATATATAATTTTCTGCATATGTCAGAGTTGACATTAATATAAATACATAGATACATACATAATTATGTATGCATGTTTGATTTTGAAACATTTTTGTTAGGTAGAAAAAAGGGTTCAAGTATTGATTTTTAAAAAAAGTTTTAGAAACAAAAAAAGAAAACAAATAGTCTAAACTATTTGTATATTGAATATTCAGACTATAGTTCTCATCGTTATTATTGTTACATTCACAACCATTGAATCTTTTTGGCCTTCTTCATGAGATCGAACACTGTAAAGATAACAATAATGAAGATGAGAAGAATAGTAAAAAAAATTAATACCCAAATTATCAAGTGTCATCTCAAGGATTTAGAAAAGTAAAGTCGAAATTATGTTATGAAATTTCTAACTTTTTAATTTTTTTTAATGAAATTGGAATCTCTAGAAAATAACCAACACCTGGGCAATGTGGGATATATATGCTAAAATAAACTAAACATAGTTCATAAAGAAAGAAAAAATGCATCAAAAGAAACATCTTACCTCATATATAACTTCAGCACCTGGATGTGTCCGCATTTCAAGACCAGGGCTATTAGGTCCCCTCCTTGATCTTTTTGGTAATGTATTCCTACTGATATCCGTTGCCATGCCAACAGGCATGCCAGGCCAGAAATTTTGTGGGTGGTGTGGGTGGTAGGGTGTCATGTGTGCATGACCATTGACTCCACACCTGGGCAATGTAGTTACCCCACCCTTAAAAGAAGCATTCCGCCGATCCCTACACTTAACAATGCAAATTGTAAGCGGGGCGGTTAGGATGACAGACACTGTCACTGCAGCAAATACAATGATAATTAGCAGGTACATATGTATCCCTTCATTGGTATCCGTACTCGAAGCATGGGTAACTTCCTTGGTTTTATTACTAACACTGACCTTAAGGTTGAGAGTAGTTGTCGCTGACAATACAGGAAGACCGTTGTCTTTCACTCTGAACTCCAATTTGTAAGATCCAGTGTCACGCACATTTAATATGCGATTGAATGATAGTAATCCAGTGTAGTGGTTTAATTTAAACATCCGGTTGCTGTTTCCAGATATGAATTCATACTTAAGAAATGCATTTTCTCGACTATCGCTATCCACTGCTTTTAAGACAGTTATGTTTTTTGTATGATGTCGATAATATTCAACTTTTAAGGTAAACGGATTCATACTTGGATAGATAAAACGAGGAACGTTGTCGTTCTTATCGACTACATCAACAATAACATTGACTGTGTTGTTTAAAGGGGGTATCCCACTGTCTTTGACTAGAACTTGGAATTTATAAACATTTTCCAGTTCATAGTCTAACGACATCACCGTTGTTATAACCCCCGAATCTGATATCCGGAAAGGTAAGAAATGACGATTTGCTTTGTTCTTCATCTTGTTGTTTATCAAAGAATATGTTAATTGACCCCCGGGCCCCAAATCAGGGTCAGTTGCTTTGATTATCCCAACTTTGTGTTTGGCATCAAGGTTTTCCTTAACAACAAACTTGAATGTATCCTCAGAGAAAATTGGAGCTACATCGTTCACATCTGTGACTTTTACAACAAATCTGCTTTCACTCTGAAGGCGCGGGGATCCATGATCAAGACAAACAATGGCTATAGAATACTTTTCGTCTGTTTCTCTGTCTAGTAAATTTCGGACACTAACTGTGTATCGTTTAGAACCACGGCTACTTAGTTTAAACTTATCATGTTTCAATTCACAGGTCACATCACCATTTTGGCCAGGGTCATCATCTGTGACTTTAACATTTGCAATTAGACTGTGCACAGATATATCTTCTCGGACAAGCACAGTGTTCTTTGCTGAGCTGGTGGCAAAAGTCATTAGAATCTTTGGTGGGTTGTTCTGTTGGTCAACAATGATGATATTCACAATTGCTATTGAACTCAAGGGAGAACTGCCATGGTCGGAAGCTACAATGTACAGCGTATAGGTAAGCTGCTGAAGCCGGGCAAATTTTTTTAACAGAAATATCTCCCCTGTGACTTCATTTATTTTAAACAACGATCTAGCTACTCTGGATGTTTTGGAGCTGAACTGATAGGAGACTTTTCCATTTTCTCCATCGTCAATATCTGTAGCTGTCAAAATAACCACAGGTATACCGACTTCATGTTCATACTTAATGGAGACATTATAGACATTTTGAGGAAACTTTGGTGAGTTATCATTTGTGTCAATAACTGATATATGCAAATCTAAGACACTTTGCTCACGAGGCTGACCACCATCACTAGCAACTACCTGTATCTTGTAGGTATTCTTAACCTCCCGATCAAGCCTCTCTTGCAATTCTATTTTCAATTCAGATGTTCCATCAAGTTTTCTGATCACATCTAGTAAAAATGGTTCATTTTTATCCTTTTTCAGCTCATAAGATATTTGAGAATTTGAATGTCCAATGTCTTTATCTGTGGCACCGGGAATGGATTTTTTTAGGCCTTTGCCATCATTTTCAGAAAACTGCAGCTCAAATTTATTGGTAGGAAATTCAGGCGGGTTATCATTTATGTCTTCGATGAGGACTTCAATCTCCAAAATGAAAATAACAGAGTTTAACCGTTGCACACTTACAGCCACTGTTCGGGAGCATTTAGTATTATATTGACATAGGGATTCAGCATCCAGCGTCTGTGCTGTGTAGAGTTTTCCCGTGTTCTTATCAACTCTGAATAACTTAGCTGCATCTTCAGATTTCAACTGGTTAAAGAAAACATCTTGCATATCCTGTACAACATCGGCAGCAATGTTTCCAACAAGGGAACCAGGGCTCTGTCCTTCTTTGACAGTGTAGGTAAGGTCTGTGCATTGATACATAGAAAGAACAGAGAAAAGCAGGATTGCAAGTAACATATTCCGATAAAATCCACACAGGGAATCAAACTTGAATCCCTATGGCCGAATCCCTAAGATGTTATCGAGGAAATCTTTGTAGTACCTGGTAATGAAAATAAAATAAAAACATTAATAAAATGGAGGAAATTTTTAGACAATAGTATTTTTTTAGAATTCATTAAAACTATTGAAATTTGAACATTGCATTATCAAGATTTCCTTGAATTTAGATTCATTTTTAAATTCAGACATTTGTGTTGATATGAAGAAATAATAGATATATTGCAATTTTTTTTCCTTAAATCCAAATATGGTAAAGTCTACACTTCCTTGAATTTCGACTTATTTTCAAATCTGAATGACACCATTTCTTCTTCAAATCAGAATACTAAAACTTATTAAGTCCAAATATAGAAAAAAAAAAGTACACTTCCTTGAATTTGGATTCATTTTTAAATATGAATATAATACTATTTCTTCTTCAAAATTGAACACTAGATCTTCTTAAGTCCAAGTAGAGGTTAGTTTCTTTTAGGAACTTAAATATTTCTACTGGTTTAGTATTCCTGCAAAGTTTAAGCAAATTTATTTAAAATACTTCCAGACAGGCAACTTGAAGGACATTTATGGGGGATTAAAGATGTTCATCTTTGATTTGTGTTTTTACAAAATATTGTAAAAGATTTTAAAGTATAGTGACAAAAAAAAAATATTCACACAACCAAAATAATCCGAGGATTTCTGTACAGAAAGTTTGATCCATTTGATTATTTATAATTCCCTACAACATTAAGTACATTGATTACAAGGCAGATTAGGCTAAAAACTTAATATTTATTGTGGTTTTTAATAAGAGTTTTCTTTTCTTTTTCCCTTTTTTTCATCCTTATATTCCAAGTTGATAATGCCCCAACATGTGTTGCCTCGAGTTTTATCAATCTAAACTTGTTCATTGATCTTTGTTCGGGTGTATTGGAGAGTTTTACATTATTGATCAACAGAATGGTATCAAGCATAATAGACATATGTTTAGGAGACTAAGTGAAAACATGGGTCATAACATTTTATAAAAACAAAACTGAAAAAAACATTAAAAACTAAAATTGACATTTTTTGTTTTTTGTAAAGTTAATATTTGAAATGTGAAACATGTGTATAATAATAATAATTCAAATTTATTACATATTAGTATAAATTTCATTTAAATAATTAATTCATTTATAAGTCCAAATTTATTACATATTACTATTAATTTAATTCAAATATATAGGGTGTTCCAATAACATGAACAGAAGTTAACATATCTAACACATCAAAAATATATTATATACATACATAGAAATAGATAGATACTTTATTTATCAAAGTATTTATATATACACACACACATACATACACACCACATACATATATATTTTTATGTGATAAATATGTTAAATTCTGTCCAATTTATTGGAATACGCTATGTAAGTCCAAATTTAGAACATATTACTATTAATTTTATTTAAATATTAATTCATACATTAGACCACATTTAGTATATTTTACTATCAATTTTATTTAAATATTAATCCATACATTAGACCACATTTAGTATATTTTACTATTAATTTTATTTAAATAATTCATCCATATATTAGACCACATTTAGTACATATTATTAATAATCTTATGTAAATAGCTAATCCATACAATAATTCATTCAATACATATTACTTTTGATTTAAAAAAAATAATTAGTCCATATATTAATTAACAGTTAATACATGTTATTCATTTTATTTTAAAATTTAAATTATGCATTTATTCATATTTAATACACATTTATATTAAGACCACTGAGTCATATATAAATGATCATTTGGTACATATAACATAATAGTTTTGTAAAGATTAATGTAAACATTAGTATGATGAATCCTAACAAAAGTTGAATACCAAAAATAATGCCTTGTTCTTATAGCTCATTGGTTAGAGACATT
>JAYKTE010255645.1:0-11806 GCA_036873565.1 Xipholeptos notoides | reverse complement strand
ATTTTCATAATTAAAATAATTAATTAGAATATAATTAACCAAACTGGAGTGGTCGACACATTTTCGTATTCCGCGCCAAAACGGCTGCGCCGCATGGGCCGCGCCGAATGGGCCGCGCCGAATCGTCCCATCCCCGAAGGAAAGATATGACTACAGCAGAAAAGAATACTTAGTTGTTCATTAGCCAGACAATCATAAGGGATAACTTAATGTTGATAGAAATATGATTAGGATAGAAGTAATTAAACTTGATTTTATCCTAAAGTAATCACTCAGATAGAAACAATTCTCTAAATTTTATTGAATATTTCATTTTCCATTATGAAGACATTATAAATGAACTGAAGCGTTTTGAGTAACTTAGCCAGAAGGAAAATTTTATTAGATATAAATTCGATGTCTGATGCGTAAAAAGAGTTCTCTTCTCATGATGACAATTCTATTTTCATTTAGGTAACCATTCACTTATCTCTAGCTTAAAATGGTATAATGTATGTTTTGTTTTAGTTTATTCTATTTATACATATATTTTCATGTAAGTATATATATGTAAATTTTAGTTTTGTAAAGATTTTATTCATCTATATATTAATACGATAGCGTGTGTGTTATATTGTATGTCACGCTTACATCAAGAGCAAAGGCCCTACCTCCCTCTAAAGTAACTCTTTATCTTTTAAAATTCATTAGATACATTTTTATCATATTTTAGACAAGAATGTTTTGTTTTTTAAAACCAAAACTCAAAAAAATTCTAAGCAATTAATTTGGAGTTTTGAACTATTTCTCAGGATTTGTTTGAATTTAAGAATGTTATATTTATTTTGTGATTTTTCAACTACCACTGAATTTCCAAAGGTTCTACTTGTTATCATTATTACTATATTTCTAGCAATATTGCCAGACTTACTCGCAGGTTGTGTTACACTACTTAGAAGCTATTTTTCCGACTGAAAACAACGTATAATTTGATCTAGAGGTCTAATTCATCCATATATCCAATTTAAAGTCCCTAGATAAAAATTGACAAAGTTCTGTAGGAATCTGTACCCAAGAAACTTTTGAACAATTCTTTCAATGTTAGATTGAAGGAAAGATGTCGTAGAGATAAAAAAAAATACAAGAAAACAGACACATATTTTTAAGTAAGGTTTTATACGCTGATAACTGTGCAAGGCAGAAAAAACAAGAAAAAATAATCGCTATTGGCAGTTGAACAAAATAAAACAACTCAGATCAAGTACATTTAAAAGCTATATACAAGACACTAAGGGACAGTAAGCAGAAATGTAGTGAGTAGGAAAAAAACAACGCATGTCCTCATATTCAACACACCCGAGAAAGACGATACAATTAAATTAAAAGGATGAAAACAAACTTGGTTGGAAAAGTAATGAAAATCAATTTTAAGAATTCAAGTTTTTAATACAAAAACTTATAGATTCTCTCCTCATGAAAATACTTTCTGACCTAGAAATGAAATGCACAAAAACAAAGAATATACTAGCAATAATTCTGGAGCATTTAATTAAAATCTTGACAAATATTGAACGTTTTCCTCTAGATTAAAAAAAAGTTGTGTAGGAATAAAAAAATTAAAAAAAACATTGAATATTATTCTAGGTTATAGAGTAAAATAACCAATAATTCTGATATTATCTTTGATTGTTATAATAGTTGGAGCTTTTCAAACAGTGACCCAAAACATCTGGAAAATATATTAAATGGAATTTGAATTAAACTGTTGTGATATTTTCATGGCAATATAAAAGATTTATGTTTTTTTTAAGCAAATCAGCCTATTTAAAACTAAATAATTAACAAAATTTCCCTAACTTCCATAAACAGATCGAAAATGTAAAATCCAAATTTATTTTACGTGATATTGCAGAAATCAGAGCTAATATTTTGGTTTATTCACTACTCTTACATTTATTTTTTAACCAGGTTAATAATTTAACAATGTTGATTTTGAGAGCTTAATCATCAATCGAATTTGAATCTTTGGCTATTTCTCACCTTGCTGTTTTGATCTTGATACGGAAGTTTTGAAGATCAAGTTAAATTCTTTTAATTGACTGGCAGTTGCGAGGAAAAGAAGGACATTGAAATGAAACAAAGCAGAAAGAATTCAATCAAAACTCAGTCCCAATAAAACTAAATGCTATAACAGAAAACGAAATAAAGGAAAATAAAAGTCCTGGATTAACGCTAATACTAAGCATACTCTTCAGAAAAGAAAAAAAAGAAAGGTGGAACGAATTATTCAGCTGGTTTATTTAGAAAAGAAACAACACTTTACATTTTAACGCATCCACTTGGGAAATTTTCAATTCAATTAAGAGAGCTTTTAAAATCATTGTTTTCATTTTAATCAGCAATGACTTAACTGAGCGAAATCATTAAAAGAAAACAAAAAAATTGGGGAAAAAACAGTTTCAAAGGAAGGTTCCAAGAAACAATAAAAGCATAAAGGAAGGATGTAATTAAAAAAAAAGACAGCATACATTGCAAAATATAACAATTTGGGAGAAAAAAAAACTCTCTATAATAGAAAAGAAATAAAATATACGATAAAAGTGTTGAAAATCTCACACTTGCAATTGAAAGCCATTACGTTCACTGGATGAAAAATTTAATTAAGTCTTTAATTATTGAGAATCAGATAATGGTATATTGATACACATTACTTCGAAATCTGCATTCTAACATTACGTGCAAGTGGTATACGATAAAAAAACAAAAGAAAAGAAAAGAAATGAATGAATAAATTAAGAAACGCACAGCTTATCTTAAAAATCTCTCTCTTCTTTCTATCAAAAAAACTTTTTAAATTTATTTTTACAATTTTACCTTGCGTCAGCAAATGATTCATCTGCGAGTTGCCAATCTAATGCCTTGTAGTTAGATTTCAGCTGGTTGATCAAGTATTCAATTCATTATTTCATCGTATTCACAATATCTATTATAATTTTTCAGGCATTAAAAATTTAAATATTGTGATATATTAAAATAGATTTGTACGCGGCTCATTCCAAAAGTAATGCCACCTATTTTTTAAAGGGTTCGGTAAATGTTGATTTGTCCGATTTTCTTTTTTTGCATCGAAGGGTTCCATGAAGCCCGTTATTATCTGCAACAGAGAAATTAAACTGTCAGGTGCTGAATTCATGAGTTCAGTTATCATAACAATGCAATTTGCAATCCCTTCTGATCTTTTCGGGCGGAATTAAAATATAATAAGAAGGATTTATTTTGAAATGCACTTGTATATATAAGTAAAATATAGAAAACCGAGACATAGTGAAGATGAGTCTTTTATATTATTTTAGTACTATTTATAACAGCGATGTTTCTATTTCATCAATGTAGATATACACGTAAAAGTGATGTATTAATTTTATTTGCAGACGACGTTTCCGCCAACTTATCCTCTGGTCTTCGTCAAGTGATTAACTGCAATCACGGAGTGGAACTGCAAGTCTTGCAACAGGGTCCCCAGCAACCATTGCCTTCCATAGTTGTTTTCTTTCGCACCACGTTTTGATCAATTAAACCTCTGACCTCCTTGGGTAGAAAGCGAAACCGCTATGCTAATCTATAACTGAAAGAATTACTTTTTATTTTCAACAAGGTGTGCTTTTTTACTAACATTACATTTTTTAAAAAAACTCATATTATTAGCTGGGGCGGACCAAGACATCTCCCAATCGGACCATTACCAAGGATCCGAAACTGCAAAGGGGCCTGCCTGACTACAGGGTGTCAATGTTATAAACTCTAATACATGCATTCTGACTCGTGTCACTCTGCGTTGTCCGCACATCATAATGTGTGTCTAATGGCTGTAGCCTAATATCGACCATAGTTAAGCAAATGTGCACAGAGCACCGGCTGCACAACCTGTAGATATGGCATAACCGTAAAGAATTAGGGGCAGTGTCCCATTGTAATTTCTGCCCGAGAGCCCATAACACTGCCCCTGATTATGAGTAATATAAAAAAGTTTTTTTTTCTGTTTACTGAAGAAAATGATTAGAAGATTCAAAACTTTTAAATATAAAATACGTGTGACATTCCAAATGTAACGCCTCCTATCTTTTTTTTTTTTTTTTACCCGAATTTGAGATCTGTCGGTACGGAGAAGTCAACAATTTCGAAATCGTTTACTTATTATCGATTAATATCAGGACAGATATCACTTGGATAATCTGCTGGTCTAACTATCGATGTCCTTTACAATAATGTGTTCTTCGTATTCCTTACCTGCGCTTATGCATGTATTTTTTCTAACTATGATTTCAAGTTTTTTAAGTGCCGATGTGTAATTTTTCTAATCTGATTATGTCTCTTTTTGTGTTCCTTTTTATCAAGTTTGGCGCGGCCTTTCGTGTGTTAATATTTTCTCTCGCTGTCTATGCAGTTTACATTAGCTATTTTCATGGATATCATCGTTTTTTGTTGTTGCACAGTTAGTGTGGATTGGGCTGCATTATTATTGTTATTATTATTATTATTATTATTTTTATTATTATAGTTATTATTATTATTATTGTTATTATTATTATTATTATTATTACTTAACACTCTCACACCTGTCATACGCAGCCCTTTCATGCTGTTCATGACCAATGTTTTTTACTGAAGCCTGAATGACAAATCTTATTTTGATGCTTCAGCAGAACCTTCTCCACCCCAGTCAGTGAGTGTGGTGCTACTTGTCCTCGGGCTTTCACCCTGCCATCTCCAACTCTCACCCCGAATTTAGCACAATGCGGTACTACCTTCTGAACACAGAGTGACAATAAGCTTCAGCATCTTTTGCTCTCCGTGATTGCAAGCTACTTACCTCGATTGTTTTTATAAAAATCCCCCTTCTCTTTCCAATTTGTTGGGTTCATTTGATATGATCCAATACTTTCCTGATTGTGTCAGCTGTCTTCATAAGTGCAAAAGACTGTAGATGGGGTATTTTTCCTTTAATGTCGATGTCTTGCAGTTTTCTTTCAATGTCTAATAGGATGGTCCCTAGGGATTCTATGATAGTCGGTGTCACTGCAGTCTTCATGTTCCAGATCTTCTAGAGCTCCTTGGGTAGTTCTTGGTATTTGATAAGCTTTTCTGTTTCTTTCATATTATTATTATTATCATTATTATTATTATTATTATTATTATTATTAATATTATTATTATTATTTCTCAAATTTGAACAGTTTCGGCACCAGATTTGAGTTTTGGCAAACTACCTACCATCTATCTATCTATCTATCTCTGTATATATATATATATATATATATATGTGTGTCTTCTGAAGCATCATAAAGTTATCAGCAATTGGCACGGAATTTACATAACATAATTAAATAATTAATCAAATGAAATAAATAGATAAACAAATAAAAATTATCAAAAGGATTATAAAAAAAACAATGCACCAAACGAAACAAACAACAAAAATAATAAAGAAACCATAAAGAAAAGGAAGCAAACAGCAAAACAAACGACAGAATAAAACAGATAAATTATAATAGAAAGCGAATATTTACGCATAAAAACTACACCGAACAATATACACAAATAATATATACACAAAAATATATACAAGGAAATAAATAGATAAACTAATTAAATAAATAAATATAATTATAGAAATAAAAGAATAAAATAAAATAAAATAATTTTAAGAATACACAATTAAGTAAAAATGAGAGAGAAACAAAACCTAACAAACAAATAGTTTAACAGGGAATAATAAAACCATGCATAAAACAAACACTCACAATTAATATGACGAAATATATAGACAAATAAAACAAGGAATATTAAAATGTAGCAGGTTGATTAATAAGCCAGTGATTATAATCCAAGACATAGTGGAAGAGTGATGCAAAACAAATACAAACTGCCCATTTTATAAAAATCTATCTGGCCAGGCTGTTTGCCAGAAGAGTATTGTGACAAATTTAGTTTCCGTGCTCGACTGAATAACTTTCTTTTTCTCCACAGAAGAGTTTCTTGTAAACTTTTATCTCATCTGTTTTTGCTTTAGTACAGTTGGTCTCCATTTATTTTATTCTTAGATGCTATCAGTTACAATTACATTATACACCGACCGTTTCATTTGCTGATTTAATTATTTTCTTCTTTCAATATTCTTTTCTCGTTTATTACTTCAGGACTGTTTATTCACGGAATTTTTTTTTTGTTTTTTATACTAAATTGGTATCATAACATAGCGTTATATTCCACGACTTCTCGATTTTACCGTGTTGTATTGGTCTGTTTTGAACAATATAAATCGGCTCAATTTGATTTCTTTGAATTTGGTTCTTGTTTCTTTGTTCTGCAAGCCTAATAATTTCCGATTTGAATTTGTTTTTATGTAACTTTTTAAACACAGAACATTTTGTATTTTGTATCTTTCGTTTATTATAAAGTTCGTTGTTCTTGCTGTTTTAAATTAGCTACAGTAAAATCTTAGACTAAGAATTACTAACGGCTATTCAGAATTAGATATATCAATGAAACACTTGTTTGTACTCTTATATTATTATGGCTAATCATTCTCTGTTGAAGTATATATTACTCTCACTGAGTTGATGGGTCTCATCCACCCGTATTTTTTTGGATTCAGTGTTATCCTTACACTTTGATAAATTACTCTGTCCCATACAGCTGAAAGTGAATGTAATCGTTTTTATTGCAATTTGAACTCGTGTAGTGCGATTCGAAAGTCCAAGCATTTTACCACTGCTCCACCCTCGCTACTCATCAGAAAAAGGAAAAGTAAGGTTTAGATGTATTATATTTCTAGCCGTACTGAACTTAGCTCAAAAACCAGGTCAACAGTGAAATCTATAATGACTATAATATTCGGAAAACTATAATACAGTTATAGTCAACTGGATATAGAAGTTCTGTTCTTTAATCATTGAACTTAAATAATTCATTCTCGTCAATCATTTGGTGAAGCGACGGCATAAAGACACTTGGCAATTTTCAAGGAACTTACACTAGCCGACCACATTTTTTCTGTCTGATTGATATAAACAGTTTACATTTAAGAAATATATCTTTAAAAAACTGATAGTTATCAATAACTCTTATAATAAATAGCCAACGTAATAGTCGATCTAAATTGAAATTGACGCTTTGACGCCAAACAATGCTTCATTTTATCCGATTTGGCTTCTCTGGATTCGTGATGACGTTGAAGTGTTAGATTAATAAATATTATACTTTTATTCTTTGATTTCTTTTCTTGAATTTCTTTTTTTGAGCCATTCATTTACTTTCCAAGACATTCAAAGGTCACCGTTAACCTTTTATCGTCTGATTTATTTAGAGATAATAAACATTGAAGCAGTGTTTTCAAATAAAAAAAATATGTTGTTAACGATGTCTACCTTTTCATAAATTAAGATACGGCCACGATATTTCACACTAAATTATTCTACTAGATATACAATGTATATCAGATTTAATACTACTAGCTATATGTTATGAGACCTACCATTTGGGACAATGGTGAACTCTTTCTAATATTATGAATACTGGGAGAATGTGCATCTCCAGGTTGTGTTACCTTAGTCTTTGGCAGTCAGATTGGCGTGCAACACTTTTTATTTTTTCTCTTGTTTAATATATATGATTATCTTTATCCGAATTCAAGTCTTTTTTCCGGGCCTATTATAGGCCCACACAGTGACGTCGATGTGTTTAAATTGCTCGCCACAACACTGGCAATGAGTTGTTTTAAAGGTTCGGCACAACACTGGCGATGATGTGATTAAAGAGCTCATTACTGGTGACGAGGTGTTTAGAGGGCTGGCCACAATACTGACCAGGTGTCTAAAGGGGTCTAAAGGGGTCACAACAGCAATAGCAACTTAGAACATTAAGTTTTTTGTTAGAGAACCTTAAAAGGGATAGACGTGTGTAATGTAATAATGAAGGAGAAGTAAAAATGAGAGACAGTTTACAAATTGACTGTCAACCATATTCAGGTTGGTGGGGTGATTGATGCCATATCACAAAGATATTACAGTGTATTCATCGAATTTATGAATGACCCGATGCCTTGTTATGGCACGAGAGAAAATCTGTAAGTATCAAAAACTATTCCTTAAACACTTTCACAAACTTTCGAAAAATACACCTTGTCATCAGACTCAGAAGCTCGTGAAAATCTCTTCCCGTCAAAATATATACGTAATATTACACATGAAGGAACCAAATTGGATTCAAACGTCAACTTGAAAATGTCTAAAAACAGGTTTATTGGCGGAAAAGGGGTGTTTCTTTTCCTTCCGTCGACATAATTGTTTTATTGCAACTAAGATTACATTAGAGATTTAATTTTGAAACTTGTAAAAGCTGTACGGTCAAACGCGCATTTAAACATAGATGAGTTTAAAGCAAATATGCTAAAACTAGTTGAATTGATATTGAATATACCCGCTGTTCTTTCGCTATCATTGTTTCGATTAAATTGTTATTTTGCAAAATGTTGAATTTGTTACGATGACTGAACTTATGCATTCATGACATTAATTTTTATCTTTTTGTTGAAATCCCGTCTCCTTAACAATTCAAATTTTTGGGTTAAAAGAAAATAGGAGGCATTACTTTTGGAAAGGGGGTGTCCGGGTGCGCTTTGTCACTCACGTCTTTGTCGCCATTCTGAAATCGATGCATTCATCTCTTAACTGTGCAAACATCAATGGCATCGGCTTCGTAAACTTTCAAAAAGCCCCGGTGGATGTTAATCTATTCAAATTTTTTGTAGGAATATGGTTTCTCAGAGTGTCACACTGTTAATATCTGTGATAGAGAAATGAAACTATCAGTTCATGAATGCATAAGTTCAGTTTTCATAACAATGCAATTTGCAATCCCCTGTGATCTATTTGGGCGAAATAAAAACAATATGGGACAATTCTTTTGTATCAAGCCCCGGAGATATAAAATTATGTGAGAGTAGGGTATTTTCCCTAAACGCCTTCTTTTAAGGGAGATTTATTACATCTGGTTATGAAAGACATAAAATAATACTTTCTTTCTTTTCCCTATATTCATACAGAATGTTACCATTCAAAAGCGACTCAATAAAAAGCATCAATAGATGTTGCCATTCAGAGCAAAGAAAGATAATCAAACATTGCTTATTCATCTTACTGGATCTTAACAAATTCTAATAACTGAAGGTAATGGACATTACAGAAATCCTTCATATATGCTGGAAAATCGAAACTTATAAAGCCTTCCATGAATTCTTATTGATATAGGTTTTTCAGTCATATTTCTAAGGTTTTCATTGGGTAATTAAAATTACAGTTGCTTACATATTCTAAGACACCACACCTCTCGATTCACGTGTTTATACTGGAATAAAACTAAATTATGTTGTTTGGTTTGTTTGTTTGTTTAGGTTTTAGGGTAAATCAACATTATTAGGTCATTTTTAATGCCGAAAACAATCATTTTTCAGAAACGTTCTTTTTTGTCCACACGTAATATTTTGAATAACATGATATACGTTATTTAATCCATAGCTGGAGGGAATTTGGGATTCATAGCTTTCCCAAGGGCATTAGTTTAAATGTGAACGTAAATGTAACAACTAGGATTCAAACTCGCATATTACGATTCCTAAGACCGACTGCCTATAACTGTCCCAAGTGGACCTTCCCTACAATATTTTGAGTCTGTTAGATAAATCGGTCCACAAATTTCAAAGCCTACGGGAAATTACGCATATTATGTTAGGTTCATATGAAAGAAATAATAGTCCTTTATGAAACGGTTAAATGGAGGAAAAACTCAATTTCGGAACCTATCAATATCAGTTGTTTCAGCATTCTTCAATAATGAGATGGGATATGATTTTGTCCATTATTCAAAGTAATCAGGAGGAGGTTCACTTGAGGCAGTGTATATTCAGTCGGACTTCGGAATCGTAATACGCGAGTTCGAATCCCAGTCGTCCCGTTTACGTTCACATTTGGAATAATATACTCGGGAATTGTGTGAATCTCCACATTTCCTGCAGACGTGGATTAAATAGATAATACTATCTTATTCAAAAAATTACGTGTGGGGAAAAGAAGTTTTATCAAAAATTATTGTTATCGGTATTAAATGACCTAAAAATATCAATTCAAAATGAAACGATAAACCTCAAATTGGAAAGCAACTTCAAATTGAGAAATAATCAACTTGGAAGTTGTTTTAAAATTGATTAATTCTTTTGCTTGAATATAAGTCTATTTTGAAGTTGATTATTATTATTTTGAATTTGAAATGGTATATATTTGAATTTGGGAAATTTTTTTATCAAATTAAACAAAGTTTGGCCAGCAGACTAATGTGTTTGTGGATTCAAAATACTTACTCATATCACGTTGTAATCAAACTTTACAAATTGATAAAAATAAACAGGTATGTATATGTCAGTTGTTGGTTTGAAATTAGAAAGGATAACACATTCCATTAATCAGCAAAACCTTCTTTTATTTGAAAATAAGTCTATTTTGAAGTTGATTATTATCATTTTGACGTTGAAATAGTATTGAGTTGACATTATATTCAATTAGTAACCTATACCATATTCACACAAAACTATCTAGATGAAACATTGTAAATCTTGATTCTCAATTAAAAAATAAGGAAAAACAGGAAAGTTTTAACAGCCAAATTGTGCTAAATCATAGTAATGGATTATTTATAAATTATTTTAAGATCATCAAGTAAACAGGTTATCTTTAAAGAAAAGACACAATAATTATTAAAGTCAAAATATTTTAAACGATATTATGAAACGATAAACATTTGTTTAATGCAATAGATAGTTCTGCTAGTATTAAAGCATAAGAGCTATCAGAAAAACAAAACGTCTTATGGAACTTATTATATCAATTACGTAGATCGAAGAAATAAACGGAAAAGAACGACGTTTGTAATCACATATATGTATTTTAAACTATTTTTGCGTGCTTAATTTCTAGTTGATTTAATTTGATTTATTAAAAATAAAATAATTAAAAAAAATTTTCACACTATTTTTTCTTTCTATTTTTGTTAAGAATGAGATTTAATTCAACCTACGCATGTTTTTGTTGACGCCGACATAATAACAAAAAACACAATTCATTTTGTCATTAGATAAATTTCCTCAAAATCAGCAATATTTTTAAGAAGAACATGGTGTATGATAATTTTTAATGTTATTTTACAACTTTTATATTCTTTTAACAGTTTACGACACTACAATGCTACACAAGTTCATGCTTTTGTAGTACCTTTTTCAAGAAATATCACTTTCAGTTTTAAAACTGCCAAGCTTTTAAATTAAGAGGTTTGCCTGAGAGAAAGTTTCTCTGAGAAAACGCCAACAGTCAATATTAAACAAACATAATGTTGGGTTTTATCACGTTTCGCGCAGCTTTATACATATTATACATAATCTCAATCTACATATATGTGAGCGAAACGGGCGATCCTCATTGACTTACATCGTGAGGTTAAGGTCTGTTGATATTTTTTAAACATAAACGTAGATATTTCGTAAAATTATAGATACATACGTCCTTATAAATTCACATATGCACAAGGTAAAACATGCCCATATGCACAAACTGAACACACACGCACATACATATGTATACATGTGGGTGGTTATGCGTTTTTCAAAGATTGTTTATGTGCTTATTCACATATATATATATAAAGTCTCGGGCAGATGAGGCTCGTTAACTCGGGCGAGTAACTCATCTAGGTGAAGGGTAACACTGATTACAAAAGCCCA
>JAYKTE010255534.1:0-11809 GCA_036873565.1 Xipholeptos notoides | reverse complement strand
AAGTTCAGTGACTGTGGTTAATTCAATATTTTAAATGATATTGATAGATTTTCTTAAAAATTTCTTCAGCTTGTCAATCATATATATATATATATATATATATATATATATATATATAAAAGAAACGCTAGTTTAAGAAAGTTACATATAGTAAATGTTTAGATCTCAATCCTTATAATTTACCAAAATTGATTCACCAGCAAGGTTGCATTCTATCCATATTTTCTTGTCAAATTCCATTTCCATTTTGAAGACAAATTAAAAGAAGTTAAAAAAAAAACAATAATTTCTACTGTGAACAATGTGTTTATTTTTATAAAACCCTTCTTCATCAATTTGAAACTGATGCTATGAATTCCTAAGTAAAAGAACATGGTTTCATGAAAGAAATAGTTAATAAGACACAGATCTAAATATCATAACAATCAACAAAATTATTACTACTGATCTGTTTATTAATCAAACATTTCCATCTTGCATTCCTTTAAACAACTGTTATTCAACCAAAATAAAAATCTAACATAATTCAACCAAAGTAAAAAGAAAGTTCAGACTGAAAACCATTATTATTTCTTTTTTTTCCATTTTAAAGAAATCCTTTCATTAAGTTTATTTTGTCAAATGATTCATTAAAGAATAGGTTTCTTACTATTTAACTCATATTAAGGAGAATTAAAAAAGTTTATATTCTCTCCAGAGATACTAGATCAAGAATAAATGTAATGTAATGGCTAAGAACTGAATTCATGATTCAAAAGTTCAATCTCTTACTAATAGGCCATAGACTTCCTCTAACACAAAGTAAGAAGAGAACAGAAGAAGAGTAAGAAAGGAAGTATCTTCTTGATGTTATAAAAAATAACAAATTTAGAACTAATCAAATTACAAAATACATTAAATTGGAAAGATAAAATAAAAGATTTTTTTAAAGATAAATATAAACTTGAATAAGAAACTTGAATATGATTTTAAAATCCATTTTTGAAATAGGTATATAAAGAACAAATTGAAAAAGAACAAATTCAAAAATAAATGATGTTCAATTCTTAAACATGAGATAAGAACCACTTTACTGATATATATTGTTATTAGTATGAAAACTATACTGAATTAAGCAAAAGTGGGAGAAGAAATATGACTTGAAATAATGAAAACCAACTTTTTTTATAGCATCTCAGTGAGCATTTATTTATGAAATTATAATTTCTGTAGTTCTGGAAAGCCTGAACCATCTATAACTTTATACATTTATGTAGAGTCTTTCACTATTAAGCTATCAAATAATAACAAAAGGTTCATTAGATTATGTTATATACATTTAACTTATTTTACAGATTGTACCTATAAAGCATGATTCACTAAGAAATGATTTAGGAGCACTGTTATTCTTGTATTATTAGTTTACGATTTAAACAATTTGGAAAAATCTTTCAATATCACAAGTTCACAGGCTCTTCCAAAACTATGAAATTCTAATTTTTGTCAAGAAATGCTTGGAGGATTAATCTGAAAATAATGATGAATATGATCATAGTGATCACATTCATCATTATTTTCATTAAACATATCATTAAACTTTGGTTTTCATTGTGGTTAAATCATATTCTGACAAACTTTATATGTAACAAAAAAAATCTCACAAAAGTAGGGTTTTAACTATCTGTCATACATGCAAATATCAAAACAGTAAAAGACATAGAAGTAAAAAATCCCCGAATGTATATAAAAGAATATCAAATATAGCTTAACAAACTGACACATGCAAAAGGATACAACAAACAAGTTGTTGATACTTGGAACATTATTTACAGTATTTTACAAAACAAGTAGATTATGAAAAAAAAAACTGTACTGTTGAGGAATGGTGGATGTCAGAGTAGAACAATGACTAATGATGTGGACAATGGAATTTGCATACTGGACTTCTTATGTAGGCATGCTAGATTTAATTTATGCTAATTCTGCTGTATTCATTTTCATACAAATACTCTTGGGAAAACTATGAATTCACATGAATATAAGAAAATTCAAAACTATTCATTATATATGTTCTACTGTAAAAAATAAATAAAATTACTATAAGATCAGTTTCCATTTTTTATTATTTCCCAAGATTCACATACACATATCTATAGCAATACTACTAACATAATTATTACCACTATTATCAAAACTAATATGGAGTTGGTAATTATAGAGGGTGGATATTTAAAGTTGTGTACTATGTATGTACGTATGTATATGTTTATGTATGTTTTAGGCTTTCAAAATTAATTCAGCTTTTATATTTGTTTGAGCTTAATCAGTTAATTTTTAACTAGATATACAAAAAGAATGTAATTTAGAAAATGGAAATTATTACTAACAACATGCAAAGATGAACTAAAGGCAACAAAACTAAATATTTTTGATAAAATTGACATTTAAAAAAGCCAAGAAGTAATAAGAAAAAGAAATATGAATTTTGTTGCATTACTTTTTAAATGAAGAAGAAAAAACACAAATCATACAAAATTTTCTGAAAGCTATATTCATATAAGAAACTATTGTGACAAAACAAGTTTACAGAACTATCTGATTTGGAAAAATATCATTTGAAACTAAAAATGTATTTGTATTTGAAATGGCAATTTTAACTATTATTTCTATTCTGGATTATAAGTATCAATATCAATATAAATAGAATATTCATTGTCAGAGCACTCACGATAATCCCTTTCTTATAAAAAGACATTATGATTGTTCTTTACGTAGCAAAAATAAATAAATAAATAAACAAACCAGACCAATATCCAAAATAGAGAACTGAGTATTTTTTTTAAATCAAACAAGCTCATCATTGTTTATGTATACTAACTTATAAAAATGGATTTGTTTGTGTCAGGTTTATGAGCAGGACTTCCAGTTTCTTCAAAATTTTGGAAATCATTTTCAATAGATTTAATTTCTACTTTTGATTTTAAATCATGTGTTTTAAAAGACTTCTTATTCTTAAACTAAAGTGGTAAAGATTTATGAATCAAACATTTGTATCTGGTTTACAAATTCTTTTTTTGTTTCAAATCAAAAATAATTGTACAATCATTTCCTAAAAAGTTGAGTTTGCCTTATTTCTAAAGATAATATTTTACTTCTTATACTTTACAATTCAATACCTACTGGGCTTACAGATTGTTGTTTCAAAGGAAAATAACATTATTCTATTATTTAGATCATTTGAAATTGTTTTCATCAACATTCTTATCTACTCACTGTATCAGCCAATGTTCACTTTTAGCCTTCTTCAAATGTCACTGGCAAATAGTTAAACCTTTTGGTCAAACTCAGGAGGCTTTATGGGACTAAAGCAAATACATTATTCAATCCAGAAGGGTAAATTGTTTTCATTTTATAAGCTACAACCACATATTGGTATTTATCTATGTTAAGCATTCTTAATTACTTCCACTTGCAAAATTCTTGGTTGTAACTCAGAAAATAAAAATCACCTCCTACCCTAAATGGAACAAATGGTTCAGTTTGCAGTTGTTTAAAGGGTTTGACATGAAGACTACCAAGATCAATAAATTTCACTTGAAGAAGTGGAACAAGTACATTAGCCGAGACATTGTTTATATATTAAGATGAGAACAAAAATCAAAATAATACTAATTGGCAAGACTAACAGCTTCATAGAATGATTAGAATATTCCAGGAAATATCATTCTTTGGGCATGTGCAGCAAAAAAGCAGGAGAGAGAACAAACTTATCTAAGTTGATTTTTCATCTATAACATTTTAGAAGTATGTAAACAGAAGAGTAACGGTATTACTTAAAATTTATAAGCTTTATAAGATGAATGTTTATTGTTTAATTATCTTGTTTTGAAAGGCGGAATTACAGTATTTAGAAGTGACGGGGAAAAGGTATTAGAGCCTATCTTTAAGTATAAATTTAGTGTTATATATTACCATAATTGACTAAAATTAGGAATATGTGATGTTGAAAGTAATATGAGACTGATATCAAGTAAATTATATAATATTGGAGGAGACCAAGAACAGAATTTAAAAAACTACTCAGGACAGAGTTATAAATTTTCAGTTTGAAAAGACTTTTATCCAATGCTAGAAGATTGGGTCCAAGATAAGGTAGTTATGGTGAAGGTTATAAATGAGTCATTCCCTTGTAGATGTCTATATAATATAGGATTACAGATTTATATTTTTACCGATCAATTCTGAATTATGTAGGGTACCTAGATATAATCAAATTAGTGTTATCAAAAAATAAATTGATAAATAAATAAAAGCAATTGCTAAGTAAAGCTGAACAAAAAAGACAATTTTCCAAAATCAAGCAAATCTAAAACTTGTTGTGCCACATTTAAGTATTAAGAAGACAAAGAAAATTACAATAATAAAAAAAATTTCCAGCCATTCTACAGATGATACCAAATTGCAAAAATGCTATATCTTTTGATAAATTTCAATGCTAACTAATTAAGAAATATGAACTCTATAAATATAGAAGATGCCACATAAATATACTAAGAGTTCCCAATGTTTTTCTCTTAAGTATTAATCAATAAGATCATCAAAAAAGAAATGTGTACAACTTGAATACAAAGGTTTCAAATCTTTTATCAGTGTATTATTAGTTTTATTGTTGTTATTGGTTTCTCATAAAAAGTTAGCTAAACTTTAAGATTACTAGAAAGACACTATTTTCAAAAGTTTAATTGAAAAATGTATTTGATCCACAAATATTTTTCAATGCAATTTAGATCTAGAAGCTCTAAGAGATTTCATATTGAATTTATCATATATCTAAAACTTCTTCAATTTTTATTTTGATTGCCCACAAAGAAGCAAATTTCTAGCAATAATGGATGAATCTGAAACTTATTTACAGACAGATATTTCTTGTTATTATGAAAGAAATATTTTTGGTTAAATATATTAGCTATGAAGTCCCATCAACAATTCTTTATATTTCACTTAATGAATTTTTTCATTTATGTTAATTTCATTTAATATTTTTTTAACATTTCCAAATTTTATCAATCCTTGTTTTAAAAATAGTTTCATGATTGAACATTTATCCTGTTGATAACAGCTTAATTAAAGAATCAACTGTGTAACAACAATAATTAAGTTTAATGTTTTCTAGGTTTAGAAAGATTTAATTCATGTCCTTTAGTCATATAACTTTGAATAATGTTATATGAGTAAAGTTTTGTTAAATAAAATCTACCACTCACTTATACAATTGAAGATAATGAATTTATTACGGTTGTTGATTTCAGACTGCACCAGGGGCGGGCTGAGAGTATTACAGGCCCTTGGATGGAAAATGCAATGGGCCCCCTTTCCCAACACTTTTTCTTGTCCAAATTTTCATTTTTGCATGATCAAGGATCTGCCTGTACTTTTGTCCGGTAGTCTGCGCAGCCATGAGAAACGTAGACTATGATATGCAGCTAAGGGGGCCAAGTCAGGTGGGCCCCCTTGCAATGCCAGACCCTCGTCCCAGGTCCAATTGACTAATGGCTCAGTCAGCCCCTGGACTGCATATCAGATTGAAGATTGCTAAATAAACATTCAAGATTATATAAATCATTTAAACCTTTCATAGCTACATAAGTTTGATTTTCAAGAATATATGCAAGCTAGAATCAGGCATCATTTGAAGAGTGACAAAATTAGGTTTTTTGCTTTCTAACTAAATAAAAACTCATTCGTTCTAAAAAAGAGAGAAAAAAAGAAGAGAGCTAAAATGCTGGCACTAAGCTGACCAAATCTAAAAAAAAAAAAGCAGTTGGTGTGAGTGGATGAGATGGAAGAGAAGACCACTGCACCCACCATCTGCAGCGGCTAATAAATCTGGTTGTGTAGCCATGGTAACTAATCTATACTGAGTTAGAAAAGAGAATGAAACAAAGGTAAGTAGGCGTGCTCTCACTACAAAAGGTAAACATTTTGGAATGTGCAACTCTCACCTTAAGCCATTTCTCGAAGATCTCACTCTGTCACAGAATGCGAAACATCAGAGAATTTTTATGAAGATGATGACAATGATGATGGTGGTTATAAAGATTATTGGTATGGTGATGATCATGATGATGAAGATGATGATGGTACCCAAAATGATGACATTGGCAACAATCATGATGATAATGATGATGATGATGATCATATAAAAATGTTATAATGATTAGAAAAAATGGTCAAGAATGATAAATTCCCTACAAACATTTATTTACATTATTAAGTTATTGAAGACCCAAACATTCTATGATAATGTATGATTAGTCAGGTTTCTTGAACAATAGCCCAGCTTAATACCAGACCAAAATTGATTATATTTTTGGAAAAGAGAAAAAACAAGATTTGACTTATTTGATTAATAGTGTATCAAAATCTTTGAAAAATGATTAATGCAATCATTTTGTTTGCAGGTATCATTCTTTAATAAGTTTGGAGACAAATATTTTCATAGCTACAAACAAGATATATGAATGCATAACATATATAGGCTAAGAAAAAGATATATATTGTTGGTCTAGTATCATTAGAATCTATTAATATTAAGGAATGATAGGTTAACCCACAGGATTATAGTAGCTTATTGAATCTTCAATAACTAGAGAAATGTAATTTTTTTTATAAATAAATGTTGTCTGGGAAAAATATGAATGATTATGAATAATAAGTAGTGATTAAATATTTAACAGATCAATAAGAGAGAAACATACATGAAAAAGTAAATTCTTATAGTATATAAAGAATGAATGACAGAAAATAATAAGTAACTAAATATATTTCTTTGTAATATATACTATACAGAGATGAGCTTTAATAACAAAAAACATATAGTTCTTAACTTGTTCAGGCTCACTTGAAAAACTTTTCTAGTTATTTTTTTGTGATTTAAAGTAAACCAAATTTTGTTTGATAAAACTCTTTTTTAACGAGTTCCATTTTTTATTTTAAACTATTCCATTTTTCACCTCTTACTATTGCACAAGTGAGCCCCAACTTTTGTCAATGAAAAATAAGAAAGTGAATCTCTCTTAAAAAACGCAACACAAGTTTTGTTTGTTAGCTGTTTGAGGTTATTTCTATGAATTACAGCATCAAAGTTTAATTAGTTTAAACCCCACAAAAAAAAAAAAACTAAGAAAAGAATCTTTTTCTTGCAAACTTGAGTTAAGAACTATAAGAAAAAAATGTGATCTCTATTTTGTTAGGTTCCAAAATAGAGGACATTTCAATTAAATTTTTATCATTTGAATAAAAATCAGATATTATTATGTTAACTATTTCGTCATAAGTAATTACTGTTATTTTCTATTTTAAATATAAAAAAACAATAGAAAACATTACACATGAAAAAACGTTTTAATAATCAAAACAAATTACAATAAATTGTAAAAGTCATTAATATACAAGTTTTAAATCTCAAAGCCATAAAACTCATTTCTTTCTACATTAAAAATATTTTTTTAGTGAGGTGAGATAACTGCTCATCAACTACTTCTAAATTATAATCATTTTTTTTATTCATTTAGAAATATGATCTTCCTATAAGTTCTGTTATATTTTATTAATAGATGAATTATTTCTGTCACTTCATCTTTCTAGCAAGTAGAATTACTGCTAAAATAAGACCTCAGTATTTCTTTTTGAAAACCACAATAGAATTTAACTAAAATGGCAAATGTGAGTAATTTTAGTGAACATATGACAATAAAATTATTGAAAATATAAATAATCAATAAAAATTAACTAAGGTTATTCAGTTTTGAAGGGAGATCTTATTTGTTATTTACTTGATATCAAGTTTTATGATTCCTTTCTACTGATTGTATTTTGTATTGTGAATCAACTTATAGTAAAAATAAATTCGTCTCATAGTAATAAAGCAAAATCTTTTTGAAAGTTTTAATTTGTTTTACCTATCAATATTTTATAGCCTATAAAACTATAATAACTATAGATAATACTATAATAAAGATCAAATACTCAAAATATAAAGAAAATAATTTCACAACATTTTAATAACTTTTAGATTTTACTGAGTTAAAAGATAAAATAACTTGAATAGATATTCATTGATTTATTTTAGCTGAAGAATGAAATTGTATCATCTTACCTCAAGCGACACATCTTTAGGTTGTAATTCACTTTCAAGGGTCAATGTGCCAAAGTCCACAACAAGAACATTTCCACCTCTATCAAAATCAAGATAATAATCAAAATAAGGTATTTTTATTAATTAGAAATTACCTGAAATCTAACTAAATCTTATGAATATAAAAAAATATCTATTTGAAAATCAAAAACAATCATTTCATTATATCTTAATCAATATTTTATGTCTCTCTGTTATTGAAACTTGTTTCGTCACAGACATTGACTTATATTCTATGTAATTGTTTATGTCATAATCCTCAAAGGTATTACATGATATTCTTTAAATACTATATATTTAATTCATTAATTGTCAGAGAAATACCTTATACACCTTAAGCTGCTATAATATCAATGTATTTCAATAACAATTTAATGTTAAATTTACATTTAATTGGGTTGAATTTAGCTTATATATATATATCCCCCTTCATATATATCCAACGTATGGGTGTCATCAAATCATGTATGGTTGTCAGACAGGTGACACAGAGATTTGTTTATAGTGGCGAATTTAGCTTAACACACTCTAAATAAATATCATTCATAACATTTCATATTTTGTCATTATTTATACCTGTTAATGTCATTTTAATTATAAAAGTTGCATATTGGAAAATTAGAAACCCGAAAAAATAGAATAAAATAAATTTTACCTACCTTTGAAATGAACCATACTCTGGTATGACTACATATGGAGAGCGCATATTTACTGAGATGTGCATTGTCTATAAAAAAGCATTTTAAAATATAATTTTCTATATAGTATATTAACAAAACAATAACAATGAAAAGATTTTTTCTCAAACAGTACACTAGCAACAATTTTTTTTAATATAAATATTTTTTTTTTCGGGTTGCTTTTTATGATTTTAAAATGAATTTATTTTTACAATTCCAACAACAGATTCTATAAACTGCTAAAAAAATCGACCTATGAGAATATTCTTTCTAGTTTTAGTGGTTAGATATATCAGTTTGATGCCTACATTTTACAGAAAACATTTAACAAATAACAAAAAACAACCTGAAAATAATTTAGACCCAAATGAAAATTGAAAACAAGAAAACAAAAAGAAAAACTGATCTTTAATATTATTATTAGTTGACTTTAGAAATATTTATTCATAATCTACCTTGTGCTGTTCTATGGCATACTGCAAACTCAGGCGACTATACTGCACAGCTTGTTGCAGGCCTTCAACTGCTGCATTTTTCATCTCAACTTTCATATTTGGGAATTGGAAAAACCCTGTCAGCTCAGATATGGAATGCTAAAACAAAAGAAAAATGAAATATATCTTATGATTGAAATAAGCAACATCATGCTATATTTTCATTGAAGTTTAATCTAAATCCAATGTTATATCTTTAATCATAACAAGGTTTATTAGAGCTTAGTTTAGTAAGATTTATTTTTTTAAACAGTTTGAAAACACCAAATCTGAATTGTTTTTGAAAAAATTGAATTGTTTTCTAAGAAATCTAATACTTTATTTGTACTAATAGATAAGTCCTTACTTCATCATAGACAATTTCCACTGGTTGTATATTCAGTTTCAGTGCATATTCAGCATCAACATAGAGAGGTTTAGTTTCAAACTCCATAGTAAAAATTTGGTTGACAGATGGAGCTGAAAATAAAATAAATTTTTAAGTATAAACATTTCAATACTGCAAATGAACTTCTATTGTAAAATGTGTCTGGACATTTATGTACAAACTATAACATGTTCATAATATGTATTAAATTTTAAATCTCTGACTGACAGAGATAAAGATATAAAAAAAAAAAAGGAAAAAAAATTATTTAAATAAACCAAAATAGTTATTATTATGTTCATAATATATGTAAATGAGGAAAAATTAAAAAGTTATCTGTTGATTTAGTAATATCTTTTGGAACACAACAGCAATTAAAGATAAAAAAACTTGTTAAAACAGTATAAAAAATAGCTAATAAAATGGTAAATGATTTTTAAAAATTTTCTTGTGAAAAAAGGAACATTGGGATGCCAAATTTATTCTATTGTCAAAGCCATGGAAATAGAATCGAAGCTGAAAAATATATTTTATTCCATAAAACATCATTCATGGAACATAACTGCAGGAAATATACAAGATACAAAACTCTTTTAAAGATTTTTCAAAACAAATATAAAATAAAAGGAATTTAGTTATACAGTTGATGGTTTATTGGAAAATTATCATTAACACTGGTAAAAATACCAATATTAAAATATTTTACTTTGATATACTATGGAAAGATCATAAATATCTAATGAAAATATATATAAGTTCGAAATTTCATACACTGAAATAAATAGAAATGCTGGTATTCAGAGCTAATATATTATCATTATGTTTTTATATCATTATCATATAAAATTTAACACATTCCTAAAACATTGTATTTAAAATATACAAATGTATTTTTTTAAATTAGCAATAATAAATAAATATATTTTAACTAAAAAACTATTATTTTTCATAATAAACATTTCTAATTTAAAAAACAAAACATAGAAAAGGCTTCACCAGATTATTGACCATACTGGAAATAAATACATCCTAGAGATTAGAGATACATACTCTTCCTTGTTCACTTACCATAAACTCCTATGTCTGAAGTCAGTATTGGAATCAACTCATGATCCATGGAGACACCCGCAATTGAGAAACTTTCTGTATTACAAGAAACTCTAATAATAAAAGAAAAGCATTTTCATTATTATCCTTTATTAATTACAAAAATTAAAGGGAACAGAATAAATAATTCTATTTACCAAATTACTATAGTCTATTATTCTTTTCTAAAATTATATTGAAGAATAGATGGTGTCAATTATTTCTTGCATTTCAGTGAAAGTAATTAGACACCTGTCTTTTTTCAACATTTTTTTCTGTAAACAAAATGTAATTTTTTTTCTATAAACAAAATGTAAATTTTTTTCTGTAAACAAAATGTAAATTTTTTTTCTGTAAACAAAATGAACACTGGCAATTAGATTTCTAGACAAGAATATTTACGTTAATATCAGTATGATTTGGTTTCTGGAATTATAATAGTTGTTAAGAAATAAATTCTGAACCGCTGATTACATAAAAATGCTTAGTTGGAAATTTAGAAAGATGAAAAGGTATTTATTTACTTGCTGTATGTCTATATATACAATCACATATGGCCAAGTCACGTTGGTGACACAGATTCCCGTCAGATCAACGAAATTAAGCCATGTTGAGCTTGGTCAGTACTTAGATAAGTAACCATTTACTAATACTAGGTACTATTTCTTGCGCTGGGATGTGCAAATACCCAGGTTAGTGTACAGGGGCACAGTTAAATTCACTGGGTAGATGCACCCTTAGTCTTTGGTAAGACAGGCATCTAGGAGAAGGAAAATTCTGAAGCAAAACCGGGATAGATGAGGCTTGTTAACTCGGGGCAGTAACTTATCTAGGAGAAGAACAACACTGATTCCAAAACCAGCAAGCTCCCGTAATTTGGATATACATCAGTTATGATATTTACTTGGTTGAGCACCAAACCAAGTTCAGCACAAGGCCATTTTTATGTGCTCATCCCTGGGCTTTTGTAATCAGTGTTACCTTTCACCTAGATGAGTTACTCTCC
>JAYKTE010255423.1:0-11809 GCA_036873565.1 Xipholeptos notoides | reverse complement strand
ATCCATCTCCTAACTTTGCTAATATCGGCGTCGTAATAGTTCAACAGAACGTGGGGAATGTTGATCAGTTAATCTTTTTTCTGCATGGACGCGCTTCTGCTTCTGAAGCACGTCCATGACAGGAGTTGCTTGCTTAGAGTATCACTGTTAATATCTGCAACAGAGAGATGAAACTTTCGGGTGACGAATACATTAATTCAGTCATCATAACAATGCAATTTGCAATCCCCTCTGATCCATTCTGGCGAAATAAAGAAATAGGAGGCATTACATTTGGAACGACCCTCATATTTATCTAGACATTCATTTAGGGGGTGATCTGAAAGTAACTCCTTATTGTAAAATATTTATAATTTATCAAAATGTTGTAACATTATAGTATATTTACTTGGTCGAGCACCAACCCAAGTTAAGCACAAGGCCATGTGTACAAAATGTTATAATATGTTTCTCAATTTTTGTGTGCATGTTACTTAATGGGGTTAGTTGAAAAACCAAGTCTACTCAACCAAATACAGAAATTTGGAAGAATTTGGAGGGAGGATACGTGAAGTTATGAGTTCCATCCCGCAAAAGTTTCTTGTGAAATCAGTTGATGTGGTTCATGGATGACTTGAGAAGCTGGTGGCAAATGATGGTGCCCATATTGAATTTTACTTTAAAGTCCATGCAATATTCTTACTTCTCTCATTCATTAATTGGAGAAATACTCTCCAAAAATAAATTATAGTTATTTTAGAATGGGGAGTTACTTTCGGATCACCCTGTATATAATTCCAAAAATTAGATATTGTAAGATATTTAATAATTTTTTATTATTATAAACCTGTTTATTACAAATATATAGAGTAATATCTGTCTAATTGTCTACCTATCTGTCTGCGTGTCTTTGTGCATTTCTGTGTCTGCCTCCATGTGTTTGAATTAATGTGTGGATTGATTAGAACTGGAGTCGATAACCGTTTATAACCTGTTCTCAATGCCAAAGAATATTTTATTTATTTTACAACCTTCTCCGCCAAAACTCAGAAGAGAACGAATTGAATTTTTCATTTTTTATAATGGTTTCAGTGTTCCCAAAAGAACCATTTTAGTTGGGGAATTTTATGCTGCTGTTTACGCCCATGGACGAAAATATTAGACCCATAAGCTTAGATTTGATTGATACACAGCAAACCCGATATAACACAGCCCGATATAACGCGGATTTGCTTCTAACACAGTTTTATCACGGACCCCAAATTATTACGATATATCTAAGGCAGTCACTAACAGCTGTATATATATATATATATATATATAAAGAGAGAGAGAGAGAGAGAGAGAGAGAGAGATCCAGATTTTTTATCCTTGAGAAATCATATCATAAAACCAATCCTCCATAGAAAAAATAACAGATCAAAAAACTAAATATCAAATGCGGAACATCTCCTGGAAATGATGATTGAAATTTAAATGAGGCACTCACTGTAAATCATCATTGTCTGGGGGTATACCTCCGATTTCCAGAGACAATGTAGACTAAATATATATCAAATATGCGGGTTCAGAAAATGTTGAATACTACATTTTGGGTTGATCTAGGGCGTTTTAGACTTCTTCTTCTTCTTCTTGTCGTCGTCGTCATCATCATCATCGTTATTATTATTACTATTACTATTATTATTATTATTATTATTATTATTATTATTATTATTATTGGGGAAGGTTCTAATTTGTTTTGTTTGTTGTTTTTTTTTGTTTTGTTTTTTTCTGTCACATCGTTTCAGACTCGAAGACATTTTCAGCCGACTATTATTCACCTCGTTGTTACCGTTCTCTAATCTTTCCTGTCTTCCAAGAAAGAAAAAATAGATTCGACTTTGATGTCCCTCGTTTCGTTTTGTCTCTGGTCGAGTCTGGAGAATCGACGAGTTGAAATTACCGAATCAAATATTCTATTGTATTTCTTTTACGATTTTTAAAATTTTTCTCTATTCGCCATATTTCGTTTTATGCGGCCTTATTCTACGCTAAGATTATTATTAGTTATCATCTTCGCGTTGCTGTTCTTTTTTAAAGAAATTACAAAAATATTACGAAAAATAAAATAAATAAAATAAAAGTATTCTTATACACAGTGTTGCATAAATGCATAAGAGCTGTACATGCTGTTACACACATCTGGCTTCGGCGAGAAAATCAGGTAATTTTTATTTTTTTACAGCATATCAACCTTTTTAGGTTATTTAATGCTGAGAACAATCATTTTTTGATAAACATTCTTTTTTTTTTGTCCATACGTAGTTTTCTGAAGAGGAAAATGTGCACTATTTATAGTGATTGATTCCTACCTTTCCCAAGGGTATTAGTCAAAATGTGAACGTACAGGAAATGGAGTTCGAACTTGCAAAACAATCATTTTTGAGAAACGTTCTTCTTTGTTCAAACCTAGTTTTTTTTATATATATCACACTATGCACTATTTAATCCATAGCTGGAGGTAGAGTTGGGATCCGTACCTTTCCCAAGGGTATTAGTCCAAATGCGGATTTGATCTCGCGTATTACGATTCCGAAGTCCGACTGCCTATCCACTTTCCCAAGTGAACTTCCCCCATATATGTATGTATGTACTAGAACTATTACAAATTTTGGTAGTCTGAATCATTGTGCTATGTAAATTTCCATAGTCTGAATGCTTTGATGCTTGATTTTTATTTGTAATTCCAAATTTTATCCCCTTATCAGTGATTTTTTTCCCGCTCAAAACCAATTAGAAACTGTTCCTCGGTGATGTATGGGTTATTACCCATACATCAAATTTCAAGTGTGTAGACACGAAATTGGCATTAGTAGCTAAATTTCCGTCTCAAAACCGATCAAAAAGCTTTTCCCAGATCTGAATACCTTTTATGCCAAATTTCAAATCTGTAAACCGAAAATCTGCAGAGTAGTTTAGCAGAGGCTACTTGACCTCAAGATACACAGACACACATTTTCACTTTTATTCATATACAGATTTATGTATGTATGTGTGTACAAGTTAATGCTTATCTGTGAATGCGTATATTTGCCTTTGTTTCTGAATACCTTTCTTTGTATGTGTATATCTCTATAAGTCTGTGTGGGCGTGTGTATGTGTGTGTATCCGTCCGTCTGTGTATCTGTACCCCAATGTGTTGTTGCACTTTGAATATGCCTCTCTGTAACTATGCGTACCTGTGACAGTGTATGTGTGTGCATATGTAGGTGTGGGTGTTTATGCTTGCTGTGTTTGTAAACGTCTAGTGTCTCTCTGTGTGTCTGTGTGCTGTGTGTCCTTGTGTGTTGGTGCCTCTACTTTTGTGTGTATTTTTGTGTGGCGCGCATATGTTTATCTATCTGTAATTATATGTCTATATTCGACGCCTATGTCTCTGACACGCATTTGTTTACGTTGTCCATTAGTGAGCGCGGAGTTAAGAAGGACGCAACTGACTCGGTTTTACACCGAAAGTAAGCAGAAAACCACGCTTTCCTAGCCGCCTTCCTTAATGATCCTATCCTATCTTCACGTGTGCAAATACGACTAGCTCTTTCCTAACCATTCAAGGCTAACCTAACATAAAAAACAAATGAATAAAATTTATTTTGAAAAAATGGATGCTGCTGCTCCATCATCAACAACACCCTCAGCCACCACCCCATCAAAGGAATAAGTGGGGGAAAGAGTAATAAAAAAATAAACAAAAGCAAAACTCGAAATTTTGTTCGTTTTGGAATTTAGAGTAAAATTAATGTTAAATGAAAGTGTATATAATTTAAATTTATTAATAAATGGAAGTTGCCTGCCAGTCTGTCTGGATATCAAATTAAAATGTTATGATTAAACGCAAAATTTAGCATAACTTATATCATAGTGTCAGAAAGCTGCCTCTATCTAATTGGATTCCATCAGTGACAGATGATGTTGTGACCATCCCAAACCCCAAGTGAGATTCGATCTTGTACACAACGTTGTGTGAAACAAACGCTCTAACACCTGACCCAAGACACAGTTAAGCGTTCATAATTGCAATTTTCACGGGTTTTACTCTTACTTCTAGAAGCTGTTTTTTTTTGGGGGGGGGCGGTTCAGTTTTACACTTTATCGTAGCAACGCTCTTCCTTCTGGGAGCTGTTTTTTCTTATAATTATCGATTTTCGATACTTATTAGGGGTAAGCCGTAACAACACCTATCTAAGAACACTCCCAGACATTCCCAGTCAAGTAGAACTGTGAATTTTCAAAAAAAATAAGCCTGACATTTTGGATTCCATAGGGACCGATCTAGGTAGGCTCATTTAGAATTTATAATATATCTTTTTTTTTTTTTTTGCATATTTTCTCTAATTTGAAGATAAAATTCTTTTTTAAAAAACTGACTCCGACAAATGATGCGAATTTAAAAAAAAAATTGTTATTTTAATCATTAATAAACAAAATTATAATGTTAAAATACTTATCTATTCTTTAGTATACCTCGTTAAATCCAATCTAAATAGACGAGCTCGGTTCCCGGGTGAAATTTAAAATTACAACGATCAAATTAAAGGTAGATAACTCGTCTACCGTGAGCTCGAAGTTTGAAAATTAAAATATTTAATTTTCATTTGAATTTAAATAACGTACTATTACCTCCCCATTTTATCTGCAATAACAAACACAGACGGACCGCCATTGAAAAAATATAAATTTTTTGTTTACTTTTTCCTTGTTATGATCATTTTTGACCAATTTTCTACATATTTTAAGGAAGAAAAAATTAGCGCATTATTTTTTCCATTTTCTGGTTCGATGAGCATGTT
Organism: Xipholeptos notoides; assembly: GCA_036873565.1. Classification (NCBI taxonomy): domain Eukaryota; kingdom Metazoa; phylum Mollusca; class Cephalopoda; family Idiosepiidae; genus Xipholeptos; species Xipholeptos notoides. Next base: position 7,001 of record JAYKTE010255423.1, on the reverse strand, counting down.
TCAGATATTAGGGGGCACTCAAGATTTTATTTTATAAATCAATTTGAAATAATCGATTATTTCTGTATATATTAAATAATTTAAAATATGATTTCATATTTAATACACTAATAAAATGGACAGAGAAAAATACTATTATTATTTTGTTTTTGCGAAAAACGCAAATCAATACATGTTGTTTTTTTTACAGTAAACTCTATCACTCGTTAAAAAAAATCTCCAACATTTTTGTGAAAATTTCAAACGGGAAAATATTATTCATTATATGTTCTTAAAATCTGGAAAGTTATTCCTGCGGACAGTGAGTATTTTTATTTTTCCTATATTTTTTTATACGAGGAGGGGGGGTTAAAAATTTTTTTAGACAAAAGAAACAAAAAAGGTATCCATAATAAAATCAAGAAAATTATTTCAAAAACATTACTAAAGAAATTATAAAAATCGAAGAAGAATTCGATTTTTGACGGGTTTTTAAAAAAATTGAAAAATCTGCCATGAGCCTACCTAGAAACACCACCTCAATGCATATATTGAAACAAATTTGCTTTTCGAATGAGTTAATCTTTAAAAATGGTCAATAATTTTTTTTTATAAAGCTTTTAATTAAAAAATTACATTCAAAAATGTATTTTCTGTGGATTTTTTGTTTTTTAAAAAGAGAAATCATGAAATTGCTAAAAATCTTGTTTAATTTTTGTATAATAAGTCACTGTTTAGGAAAAATCATTAGAATAAAAAAAGCATTTTAAAATATATGTATGCATATATATTGGAGGGTAACGCACACATTTCTAAGACAAATGAGTTCAACTCAATCTGAATGAAAAGAGAGCAACAGCATTTAATTAAGAAGGAATTTCCGATGGAGACATCGTTTGCCGAAATGTATTCAGTTAGGTGGATCTAATGTAGAAAAAATAATTTTGAAACGTCAATAAATGCAGTTTTTCTTCATCATGTCAGACATGCTTATATATACTTATTTATATGTACATATATTTAAATGTATATATCTGTATGTATATCTATATATATGTGTGTCTGTATATAAGCATATATATTTATGTGGGCATGTATACACATATATATAAAATATATTTGTATTCTGTCTGATAGATTTCAGTGCATATATTCGACTCAATGTCTTATATCATCGAGAGTGTTTAGATCTAATATTCATCAGCATCAACATAACACATTGGCTTTTAGTAACAGATTTTTCCTGCAAAAGATTTAATCATGTCAAATTTTTCTTTGTCGGTTTCTTCTTTTCTAGTCATTCTTTTGATTCATGCTTATCAATTCTAAACAAATGTCTACTTCCATAAACCTTAATTTGCACGCAAACACATGCCTACGTACGTGTGTGTGAGTGTGTGTGTGTGTAAGCGTGTGTGTTTGCGTGTGTAGGTAGGTATTTAAACATGTAAGTGTGTGTTTGTATGTAATATATATTTTCTGCTGTTGATTTAGTCCAAAGGGCTAATCTTCTAAATTTCTGTCTTGTTTTGACAGGTTGATATCTGGTTATTTCATCAGAAATTTGTCAAAGATTTTTCAAAAAACAAGGGAAGAGATAATGGCTTACACACTGCACGCCGAAGACCAACAAATTCATGCTATTCAGTTGCAGATTAATTTCAAATTTTTTGATATAGACATACACTTAGACTCGCTAAGAAAATCATGTGTGAGAATATATATATATATATATATATATCATCAAATCGAGTGTGAAGGATCGTGTAACAAGGACTAAGGATGCATCTAACCCCACCCTCAGACACGAAACCAATTTAGTGTCTAAGGGCGCGTTTAGATATACACCAGTTGGTAAATTGGTGTTGTTGTAGACTATCATTTCGAACTGGTTTTATTATTTTTAATTTTTTTCATGTAAAAAAAAGAAACCCAGTGAATTATGTGTAATTCATTATTGTTTAAAAATTTTTTAAAGCGAACAAATAAAACTTTTTTTAGATTTCTTTTACGGAAGAAAAGACCAAAAAAAATTTAGAAATATATATATATTTTAATATACACACATCTAAATATTTCAAGTCTCACTTTCTACTTAATGAAAGATAAAATATAGATACCTCTCAAATTGAAGTTACATATCACATGTGTAAAATTTCAAGAGAATCTGTTCAGACATTTTGGAGTCTATAGAGAAATATCTCACACAAACACACACACAGAGGCAAAGTTCCATTTATATAATGGTACAGATAGAGATAGATACATTATCAATATTCAAATAAAAAATTATTGGAGCTTCAGTTTTTTTATTGACTTCTAAATTATATGTCAGCCTTGCACACGTCCAATTGCTTCTCGAAGGCGTTGTTCTTAACGTTCGAAATAGTAATACTTGAGTTCAAATACAATCTGAAACCTTGCATTCATTCTCAGGCTAATTTTTTAGGAAGGTATGAATACACTCATTGCTTCAAGCAAGTGACAACTTATGTCCTTTAAAAATGCATTTTTAAAAACAATTTTCTTTTAAACACAAGATGTTTTTGTTAAAAGGAATATGTACTGCCAAGGAGTACATTACACTTTAAAATCCTTATGTATATAACTATACAAGTGAAAATGTTTGTGTGTGTGTGTGTGTGTTGCTAAAACAAATAAAATTTTTTTTAGGTGTGGCCAAAAGTAAGTTAAACTACTCATCCTGTTCGATACAGGCACTGCATTTTTCAAGCGATTTTTCTGATTGAGCAACTAAAAATATGTACTAAAAAAATGTTTATCAGCGTGAAAATTATGAAAAAAAAAAATGAATTCGTAAGTTGGCAACCCCCCCCCAAAAAAAAACTTCCAAACCATACATAAATATTAACCGTCGTTGTTTTTTTTACCACTGAGTGAATTTTTGTGATGATCAAAGGTGGTTTAGGTACCTTTTTGTCTGAAACAGTGAAAATCATTGGACTGTCCAGGGTGGGGGGAACGATGTGACCTTGAGGCGAAACATACGCGTTGATCCAGTTTGTCTATAGATATTTTCCCATTGAAAATTTGAATGGTATAGATGAATAAACAGGCAGTGTTGCCCGGGCTTGTTTGGGTTGCTTTTATTGTTATTTTTGTGCTTATTTTGATATGTGTTTTCTATAATTACAGGATTTCCTTCTAAGAAAACTGACAGGATATTTTTAAAAGCCGAACATTGCTCTTGTAAATTGATACCCCAATGACCATTCTAGTCGCTACACAACGGACGCTAAGGGACCAAATTTTTAAAGTTTGACGTTTTAGGAGCTATTTTTCCGGCTCAGAATGAAATCAAATTCCACAGATTTAAATACCAAGTTATCAAATTTTATGTCTCTAGACCAGATTTAAATACCAAGTTATCAATTGTTATGTCTCTAGACCAAAAATTGGCAAAGCAATTTAGTAGAGGCCGTTTCTCTGACACACACACCACACATAGACACACAGACACATAAGGTCACTTATGTAGATAGATAGATAGATAGATAGATAGACAGACAGACATACAGACAGACACATAGATATATAAGCAGATAGCTAGACACATAGATATACGGAAAGATAGAGTACCGTGGGCAATATCTTTTACTTATTATGTTACTTTCAGGTTTTTATAGGATATCAAATGAATTCAATATTTGACACATAATTAATAATACGAATTAGCTAATTAATATATCTTTATATATTATATATTATGTACTTTATACGTTTCAATAAACTTTTCGAATAATATTCAGATAAAATTTAGTCGAATAGATCTTAGAGTTTTCAAGTATATGTAAGTGTCTTTAATTAATTTCATTATGGGTTTCAGTCGTTATGTTATTACTAATGATGAAAAGAAAGAAAATAAATATATATTTTTCAATTTATATAATCCTTCTTTAAATATCTTTTACTCAAAAGGAAAAGTTCATTTCGTAAAAAAGAAAAAAAGAAAAAATGTTCTACTCTCAAAAGAGAAATATATAATGAAACAAAATCTTGTTATTTATATAAAAAATGGCAGGATAAATCAATTTCTGAAAAAGTTTTTATTTACAAATCATACATCCTGTTTATGGACAGATAACAAGAAATTCACAAAATTTCCTATAAGAATTTACCAAAAAATGATAAAAAGCAATTTCTCGAAAAATCATTCAAAATGAAATAATTGAATCCTTAATGTTTATAGCAATTTTTATGTTTATTGTCTACATATAAATTAGGTTAAAAAAGAAAGAAAATTTGAGACTAATTTTTTTAATAGATCATATTATGTATATCATTTTTATTTGTTTTCAAAATCAAGTTTTAGAATCAAAATATAGGACTAAAATGTTCTATATTTAGATATATTTACACGTGCCTAGTTTCCGTGGAGAAGTGTTAACTTCACTGGATACGATTGTGAAAATAAAATGGTTTTAATGTTCATCATATTTTTTAAGAAATGGCGAGTTAGTCAACTGCACTATGCTAGAACTTTAAAAGCACGCGATTGTTACTTATTTGTTAAAAACGGTGTAAAGTATTACTATGAGGCGGAGTAACAACAAGTTAAGTTTATTTAGAACCATCATGAATTGTGCACTTTAGTCCTGTATTGTTAATTTTCAGGCTTTTTACCTCATAAATTATACAAACGAGGCGTTATATTGTGTAACTAGTCATTTAACAATTTGTCAAGTTTAAAGGGAAAAATGCAAATTTAAATTGAAACTTTTTAGTTTTAAATAAAAAGAATGCGATATTTTAGTATTAGTGAAGTTTTAATTTAAAAGTGTCAAGTTTGGAATTGAAACGCTATAAAAATAATAGATGCACTGCTAGGTTTTGTAGCATGCAACATATAGCTTTGTAGAAATATATTATGGTTGATTATTTAATCAATATGTTACATTTATACCATATTCAATCTGTAGTGTGAACAGTGAGATACGGGATTTAAGTAATCAAAGGCCGAAATCTACTTTACCAATGAATTACCGAAATAAATTTATGATTGGGCATGCCATAACTTAACTGGATACGTTGGGCCACGGTAATTGGATCCCGACTTTGCTGTGCTCACATCTGCGAAAAATGTTTATTGTAAATTCTTTAGCCCTCATTAATTTATGCGTTGTTTATATTTTAAACATAATTAGTATGTTTGCTATATCAAAAATTAAAACTTAATATCTAATGAGATGGAGAGAAATTAAATCTAATTCTTCCAAAATACATTCCGTTAATAAATCTAGAAATGTATGAGAGATTATCATCAACAATGAGAATCCTTAAAGCCTTTGTGATTCGAAAATCAAACACCTTTATAAAATCAGTAAATACAGATTCATGAATATCACTTCAAACTGTACGGGAAATTCCCCAAAACTATGCTGCAAAAATAATTTTCATAACTTGAAAACCTTAGCATATAAGAAATAACTTTAATACTAATATAAAACAACCACATAATGCATCTCAACCATTTGGGCTTCTTGGTACGGCCAACTCCGTCCATAGGTTCAAATACCCCTGGGGAAACTGCTCCTCCAGCCCAAAGATGTGTAAACAACACAAACCTGTCTGGACGACTCACCATAAATGTGAATAAATTTAGCTTAATAGCATGACATTTACTATCCTTTCACTACAAAAAAACTAATTTTAGAAAATTATTAGTTGAAACACCATCTACCAAATCATGTTTAGAATGTTTAGTAATAACGTTGGGGAAAGTTGTTAAAATGATAATATAGAATATTTGCTTCCATAGATGTTGTATATGGCAACAATATTAATACTTAAGATCTTTTTCTGAATATATATTTTTTTAAGCTTATAGGTCTATTTTTCGGACTTTTTTTTTCATCCTTATCATTGTTACCTTCAAACGTTTAGGCCAACGAACCCTTCTACATTCTTCAGGTGATCGAACTCTGGAATCTCATTGTTATAATCAAGAGTCTTCACAGAATTTTGAACTTAACCCTTTATTCAAACCACGAGGGTAGACTGACACTCCTATCCGTTATGAAGTCTCATCCTAAAGGATTCCGAAAGAAACATTTCTAAAAGGAAAATATTATATTTTTTATAGAAATAATTGAAAAAATAAAAGTAGATCAAGAGAAAGAAATTTATATTTGATTCTATGTGCATGTAGAAATCGATTTAGGCTAAATAAATAAGAACAAAAACATAAATAAAATCCACTTTTCAAGATTGTTAAAAGTAGGTGAGTACATAAGAGCGTTTTGATTAATCTTCTAAATCTTCTAAATATATATACATACATATACAGACATATAAATAGGTGAGTGTATGCAGATATAGTTGAGTGTGTGTGAAGAGGTATGTATGCGTCTTTACTATACTATACTATATACTTCACTATACTATACTCTACTATAATACAATAATATGCGTTATCACCGACGATGCTCTCCAGCTCAAATACAAGAGCGTATATTCGAAGTGAAGTATGCCTACATAAATATGTATATATATCTATCAACGTGTATATACATATATATATATATACATAAATATACATATAAATATATATGTGTATGTATATATAAATGTGTGTGTTTGTGTGTAAGTGTGTATAAGTGTGTTAGTGTATAGATAAATACACTTATATGTGATAATAAACAAGACACGTTTGGAAAGAAAACCTAAAGGGATTTTATTTAGATAAATTTCACCAAAAGAACGTTTATTAAAAATGATTGTTATCGTCATTAAATGACCTGTAAATGTTGATATGCCGTAAAACAAACAAACAAATTTCACCAATTTATATAAATTTATCAAACAAATTTTGATTCACTATATAAATTTGTGAAAAATGTAAAAATTTATATTATGTATTACTCCGTCCAGCAAAAGTTTACATTTTTTGGTAATAAAACTATATATATATAAACTGTGTCCATCGCTTTATTGCAGATTACAAAAAGTCAATATTTCAGTAAATATAAGTTATAAAAAGCTGAAAATTACACCATCAAAGG
>JAYKTE010255312.1:0-11809 GCA_036873565.1 Xipholeptos notoides | reverse complement strand
GTAAGCTGCAGTTAAAATGACACATCAATGAACGACATAGCGGACACTATGGGCCTGGAACAATCCAATTGTTCTAGTTGACCCATTAGCAGCTATTTTCCAGCTCAAAACCAACTACTTTATCAAGGTTTTTGGGGCCATGATTTGTTGAACTATGTGCATAAGAAACCACAGGATTAAGATCGACTTTTTATTGATTATAAAATTATGACAGTCAATGTCGTCGTCGCTGAACATTTCTACAATTAGTCAGGTGTATTGAAAAATTTCCAATTTTATATTGCCGGGTATACTATTTGTGCTTGTTTGTTTGGGCCCATATTTTATTAAATTGACATATAAGAAACTTCTGAACCAGATTTTCACTAACCATGTGCGTAGACTGTTTTGCAATTTCAGAGTCAGTTGCTTGTTCAACAGATGTTCAAAACCTGAAACATACTTTACTATTGCTCTGCTAAAATTTAATTCCACAGCCAACACAATTGTTTAGAGTTGCAGTTACTCTCAATGGATCTAGTTAGGCAGATTTTGCCCCCGAATAAGTTTTGATAATTTAAATTGAAAAATAAATTCATATCTCGGAAAATATGGGAATAGTATATATGGGAATAATATTAATTATCATTTAAAAGAAACATCAATTAATATTTTTTTAATAGTCTAAAACAATTATGATTATTTATTTAATTTATTAAAAGAAATAGTCAAAATTTGATTACATTAAAACAAAAATAAAGAATATAAAAATGAATACAAAAATAAAAAAAAATAAAATCATTTTTCAATTATTTTCTTTTTAAATTGTCTAAATTAATTATTTTAATTGCTGTTTTGTTTAATTATTTGATTTGTTAAAAGAAATAATCAAAATTTATTTCAATTAAAAAAAAAAGAACATTTATATAAATGCAAAAATCTTTTGGTAAAGATAGTCTACAACATCAATCAAAAACTTAGTTCACCAACTCTTGCCAACTGAACACTCACCTTTAAAATGTTGCTTTTTAGGAGTATTCGGGTCTGTTTTGAATGAATATCGTATATAAAATATCCCTGACAAATAGTTTTCATAGAATTAATACTTTTGATAACCACTTTTACTATGGTTTTTAATGGTTGGCAACATTTTTATTGTGTTTTTTGACTAACCTTTATCTCAATCCTAACGTTACTCTAAACCTTAACCTCATCCCTATGCAGACCTGAAACCACTAAAACTCAACATTTAAAAGGTGAGTGTTGCAAGGCAACAAAACTTGTAAAAAATATGGCTTCACCGATTATAAAAAAATTACTAATGAATGTTTCAAAAAACTTAACTAAGATTACTCGCAGACACCCAAACTATGTGTAAAGTTTCAAGAAAATCTGTTCAGTCATTTAGGAGTCTACAGGGAATGAACTTACACACACACACAAAGTTCCATTTATACATGCATATAGACAGACAGATAGATAGATTTATTGATAGATAGATAGATAGATAGATAGATAGATAGATAGATAGGTAGATAGGTAGATAGATAGATAGATAGATTATTAAAAAAAATATATTATTAAAAAAATCCACATATAATAGATTCATAGATATCAAATATATAAAGTCTCTAGCTGAATGAGATTGAGTAGAAATTGTAAGAAGAGGAAGAAGCTTAAAAGAATAAAAGGTAAAAATAAAAAATAAACATTAAAAACCTGGAGATAAATAATATATATATATGTCTAATTAGAAAATAGAAGAATGTGATAGTTGAGTAGAAGCAAGCAAGCAGACAAAAGTAAAATGTCCCAACCCAAGAAAAAAGTTGAGGTAACTTGGGACAACCAGCTTTTGTAAGGGCGCATGCGCAGTTAGGTCAGTCAACAACGTGGATTCTCTGTTATGGCGGCTTGTAGTTTAGTTTGTCTGACAACTTGTGGTGGAGTGCCACTATTTACACGAAATAAAGGAACTAAAAAACCGGTGAGTCTCTTTCCTAATCTCTTAACTCCCTCGTTCATATTAATATATATTTCGTTTGGAAATTTATTCAACAAGTAGTATTTCAACTAAATCTACTCTCTTCAGCAGCACAAAGAATCGAAAGTTAAGTCATTTTTCTTTTTATTGTGAAATTGATTGATTTGCTTTGGATATAAAATGTATATTTTACGAGAAATATGAAATAAAATATTTGAAACTGAACCTTTCTTTATTATTCGTGCTTTAAATACGAGTTTTATTTTGAAATCAAGGTAATTGTCTCTCTGAAAGGCTTGTTACTACGTGTTATTCTTTATTGTTTTGTTGTATCCAACGAGCTAAAGAAATCAAATAGACGTCAAAATTTGATATTATTTAAATGAATTTTTATATAAATATCTATATTTAGCTTGATGAATAAGTTTTATGTGTATTTCAGCTCGTGAGAAGATTAAAAGCATTCGCTTTTCATTGTCGAATTAAGCTCTATTTTTTTTTTTCTTTAATCCTAGTTAAGCCTCTAGGCCATGTGTTTTTTTGTCACGAGGAAGAAGAGGGGAAAAAAAGCCATGTCTGTAGATTCGAATTTTTCATTACAAATATTTGTAAACTGGCGTATTTTGTTAACAAAATAGATTTTTAAAATTTTAATTCATTATTTTGAATTTTTATTCAACAATACATGTGTGTATTTTCCCCCGTTTATTTTAAAGTTGTTTTAACTTTAGGAAATATTTTACGCTAATGTTTATTTGTTCGTTGTTACTTTGACAACAAACTGTTTCGGATGAACCACGTGCTTTTTTGCATAACAACAATTAAAATGTGACATTTCAGATTTTCGCTTTTCTTCCTCTTAAATTCTTTTCCATGTCCTATTCGCTTCTTCTGCAACGAATATTTTTAATATTTTTTCTCCTACTTTTAAGTTTAAAACACATTTTTTTCTTCTCAATTTTTTTTTTTGGAAAAAAAGTTTTTTTCGAGTTTAACATGTCTAAAAACTTTTAAATGACAATTTCATTTGGTGCGTTTGCGATAATATAATCTAAAAAAAAATTATGATTAAAAATAAAATCTCCTCTGAAAACTGTTTAATATGAAGACATTTAGACCTATTTTAGCGGTCGGTCCGGTCACAGTCCGCTAGTCCGTGTCCGATCGTTTTCCTTGGGTAACTATTAAAGTTTAAAATATCTCCATATCGAAAACTTTCCAAGAATAAGTTTAACCGAAAGTTTTTTCTTGTGTAAATTAAAGTCTTATTATTTTTAATTATCTACTCATTTTATTATTTATTTTAAGAATGGAACCATTTAGTCACTTGTTACAGAATAATTTATTTTGGCTAAAATAAATTCGCAATAAAGTAAGGGTCAGTTTAGTCTACCAACCATCATCACCCACACCAGGTGAAGGTGCCTGCTGACCACTAAAATAAAACTCGACAAAAATTCAAAAACTAAACTTAAAAATTCTAGTTTGTTTTGTGATTGTTATGCTAACCCCCTCGCCCATTTTTTTTTTTAATGTGTTACTGTTAGTGTTCTTTCTATTAAAAATAGTTTCTCGGATTTAAATGTTTTGTTTAATATAAGAAAGAAATGTCTTGGTTAGTCTTGATTTTCTCGTTTTTGGTTTGGAGTGTAAAGTTCGTTTTTTTTTGTTTTTTTTTTTTCAAAGTTCAATAGAAGGGCCGAGAGGAATAGCACCCGGGAAGCTGAAGCAGACTATTTTAGTTTAAAGTTTTTCTTTTTGAGTTGGTTGTTTAAAAAGGGAAGTAATAATAATGGTTCGTTCGTGTTTTATAAGTATTTTTTTTCTTTCTTTTTAAACATATACGGTCGATGTGTTTTGTGTGAGTGGTGTGACTGTGGTGCAATTCGTATTATGAAGTTTTTATTTTATCTCCTCTTTTTTAACAATATTGTTCAATTGTTGTGTTTTGTTTGAAGAAAAAATTTAAACCAAATAAAACCCGACAGTTGGAAACTTTTATATAAGCTAAATAAATTTTAAAAAATAATTGAAAATGTTTGATTTTAAATACATTTTTTGGGTTTACATGGTTAACTAAGTTTGTTCGTTCGCTCGCTGGTCACACTCACTAGTGTGAGGCTGTGGTGTTGTTTTTAGTGTGGTACACGCGCAGTCAGTCCAGTCAGTACTTACTTGTCGCATCATCATTCGGTCACTATAGATTTTACTTTGTGGTGTAGATGTGGTATGGTTGGTGTGTGTTTTGTGTCAAATTCCATTTCACCAGTAACAGTGGGTGAGCGGAGGAGCAAGAACCCACGATGACTGACTGCCTGCCCCCATTAGTTCTACTAACCAACACGACCCACCCATCAATAATCAACCACCCCAAAGATCCTTTTCAGGAATGAATGATCCTTAAAATCCGATACGAACTAGTTACCGATCTCTAGTAAAATTATTTATAATTTAAAAAAGAAACAAATAGTGGTATTTTCTATTCGTTTAATCACGTCTTCATTGTACGTGTAAAAATTTAGAAGAAAAATAAGTTCTTATCACCGATAAAATTGAAATCAATATTTGTAAAAATATCATGAAATGGACTTCGATTTTGTTATGGATTGATAGTTTCAGTGTCAAAACACGTGCTCTGTATGTGTCTATATCGACGTATTTAAGCGAAGTAAGTCTGTCTGTCCGCATCCTCATATTTTTACTTAGACTTCATTTAAATTTTTTATCGGAGCCGAGGAGGGCATTCCTAACTTAAGAATTACAAAATTTAACCCTGTTTTAACAACTTAAAATAGTTCAACCAATTACTTCATTCGTTCAGCAGCCGTAGTTTTCATCACACTTTCACAAAATGTCTTATCGCTCTGTCCGTTTATATGTTGGGGCTCCCCAGTGGCTCCATTCCACGATAAAGTAACAATAGTGAGAATGAATTGTAATTGTATTGCCAATACAAAAATCGAATACAAAATGAAGAGAAGCGTAAAGAGGATCCCGTCCGAGATCCGCCCGACAATAAATAGTAAAAAAAAGTAAAAGATGGTATATATATATCGTATCCCTTTGGCACTTTGGGTGTTTTAAAAAAGGGAACATAAATTTTGAATTTCGTTTCGTGTAGATTGACACATTCTGCAAATATCTGGGTTTGCCATTTTTTAGTTTATTCGCGCATCATTCCCCCCTCCCCTGACTAAACTTCTCCACAATTTTTTTTATAGTGTGGGAAGTTATATAGACCCTAATAATTTCAGCTTCTTTTTAAAATTTTGTTTTATTTTCTTCTAGTTTTTAAAAAAAAAAGTATATTCTTTCGTTTTTTGTGCAAATATTCCTTTTTTTCTTGTTAATAAAACTTTTTCGCTCACAGTTTCTTTTTTTCTTCTAAAGGTATATTCTTTCGTTTTTGTGCAAATAATTTTGATTGTTTTTGTCAAAACTTTTTCGCGCATAGATCAATTCCTCTTGATGGAACGAAATTCAATATTTCCCTTCCATTTTTTAAAACACTCAAAGTGCCAAAGAGATACGATATAATTACCTAAAAGATAAACATTTTTGTATAGTAAACAAAATAAAAGTAGATAAAAAATTAACTCAACAACGATAAGCGAAAATGGGTGAATCAAATTAATTCTTCTTCTCTCTTTTTTTAAGTGACGACAACGAGGTTGTTGTGGTCATAAAAAAAATCCTGTTATGGGAAGGAAGAACCAAGAATACCGAGGAGTGCGAAAAGAGGAGGCAACAAGTCAATGAATGAATGTAGTGTGTAGGAGGTGTGCGTGGTTTGTTTGTATTTGTCAATAGCAACTATAAACAACCACGTGTTCTCGAATTGAATTTAATTACTCCGTAGTTCCTCTCACGTGGTCTATTGTCATCGTTTTCGTCACGAAGATTTTTGGATTGGAGAGAGAGGGGGAGAGAGAACAGTGTAAACACTGACAGAGATTATCAAAAATATTTATGACTCAGCAGGCCCACCCGACGAATGACTTAGGCAAAAATGATCTTTATTTTATTTTTCAATGTAATTTTTCCATCAAACATGGGGATTTAAAAGAATTTTTGCTTCCCTACAAGTTCTTCACGGCCTGGGCGAGAGAAATAACATTTAATTGAATTGATTGATTAATTGATAAATTTCTCTCGTGGCATCATCCACACTGTTGCTGTTTGTGGTGATTTGGGTGTGCGTGTGCTCTCTGCTGGCCCCGCTGGTTGCTTCTTTTGACGACACAGGCTTTAGTGACATTGACAGAGTGTCGTAAGGGCGGTCTAGTCCGCCCCGGGCGGGCGGTACGTTCCGGGTAGCGGCGGCGGCACTTTGACGTGGTAAAAATGAAGCTAACAAAAAATCTGGAGAATTTTATGCCAGTATAAGTTTTTAAGGGTTTTAATTTGAATTATACGTTTGTTTTGACTTCCCTTTTTCCAGTTTTTATTTACTTGTTTAGGGAGTCAGATTATTTAATTTAACAATTTTTTTTTATCATTTGAATTATACGTTTTTTGTTTTAAAAAATCTTTGGTTTTCTTACACGCTGATACATACGATTCCTGTAACAAAAGTCTCTGACTAAGCAAAGAAAGCACCCAGCAGTCCAAAATTAGATCCTCGATTGTAGTTCAATGAAAATAAATATTTTGAAGCTTGACGGATTATCAACGGCCAGCGGGCGGCAAAAACAGTTGCTACGTACGATGCCACTTCAATGGGACTGACTAGTTGGGTCGATTGAGTAGTAGTAAGTGCAGCCGCCCCGGCACCGCCGGGCGCCGATGCAAGCAGAAGAAATAATATTTTATCCTAATTTAATATTTATCAAAAATAGCTAAATTAAATATTTAGAATTTTAATGTTATTCTTGTTCGTTCACTAAGCTGTTGTTAGAAGAAAAAAAGAAAAAGAAAGAAAAAAAACAGACCCAAGAAGAGAGTCCCATCAAATTCGTTCATATTCTAACCTAAACAACAAAAAGAATTGAGTGACATTAGTGTCCGCCGCCGTTTTGTGGTGGCGTTAAGTTCAACGTCACTTACACCATTTTCGGACAAGGACAAAACATGTTTTGAGCGGGAGGGGTGAGGAGGAACGCACTTTTACGGACTAACAGGTGCTCGTTCTCATTCCGTTTAAAATTGGTAAATAATGAACATTATTATTGAACAAAAAAGATGTTTCGGAATTAATTGCTATTTCGAAACAAATATTTCGTTTTTGTTAAAAACAATTATTATTCATTAAAATTTGAAGCCTTTTTCTTAATATCCACTCAGCAGCAGTCAGTCAGCCAGCCAGCACTTACACACGGGCAGGAGCGTTCACTGACTGCTCTGTCACCACCAACAACCACCACCACTTTAGTTAGGAATCACAATCCTTCTTAATGCAATGAATAAAAAAAAAAAGGATATTTTTTGCCGTAGATATTTTAATACGATGTTTTTTCATTAGGTGTTCAAATATTTTAACAAAAAACATTTTTGTGTCGAATTTTCGGGCTGTTGCTGTGTGTCAGCAGTGAGTGTGGTATGTTGTGGTTGGTGTGCATGCAGTGCAGTGAGTGTGTGCACTCACTAACTGTTGCAGTTTGGTCCAAATTTAAGAGAGAAAAAAGAAAGAATATTTATTACGTACAATAAATACATAATATGGCATATAAAAGTTGTCTAATAACAAAGGCCCTGTAAATAAAATATTAACCCTAAAAGCAAGAAATATGCATATTTATGCGGACTATGGTCATATTCTTTGTATTTGGTGCATTTACTAGGTTTTGGCCAGTTTATCCTTTTTTAGCCATCTTCAAATTTTAGTGATTAGGAGGAGGAGAGGAGGACTACAGTCCGCATAAATTTAATATACAAATTATCAAGCATCACCACAAGGCAAGGGTAGTAAATTTAAAAAATATTAAGTTGAGGACTTACAGTCAGTATGCGTGATAAATATACAAATAATCAAAGCTCGTCCTAAGGATAGTAAATTTAACAAACAACTTGAACTGCAGTCAGTTCAACTGTGCACTCTGATGTGTATTTTGCTGGAAAAATAATTCATAGTTGGACGAATCAAACAATGCAAAAAAAATATAATTAATCAATATCACTTTCACCGGCAATCAGTTTTGTTCAGACCAACCTTACTTCTTCGAGTAATGTAAGAAAGAAGTCAAAGATTTGAGAGGAAGAGAGAGTGATTATTCCGCACAATAAAATGTATTTAAAGTTTCCGAAGTACTTCAGATTATTGCAGTTAATGCAGTTTATTTTTATATTTTTAATAGGACAACAAAACCTACTGTAGATTATTGTTATTACTCTAAACTATACAGGAGGCACAACAAACTCTTTAATTTCAAATAGCAAAAACTTTCGTGTTTTTTTTTGTTTTTTGTCCACAAATTAAATGAATGCCGGTCAGCGCGCCGCGCCGGTGCGGTGAGGTCGGCTAAAAAAAAAACACTTGTAAATGATGAGGTCGCTTCCCGTTTATAATTAATGCTGGTAAATAATAGCTGATTCTGTTGTCCTCCTGCTAATAAAGAACAAGAAAGCCTCATAAAATTGCCGGTCGTTAAAATCACATTTTTTGACAATCGAATTTCGACACCACAAACAACAGTCCCACCCCCAACCCATCTTGAAAAAAGCTCCAAGACTCATAAATAAGTTTGTTTATTTTTTGTAGGGAGGGAATGGGGAAATTAAAGGGGGTAGGGGAGCAAGATTTTTTTTTCTTGTTTTGTCAAAAATGATTTGTCCAAAACTTAAAGAAAATTACCAGTTTTTCAAATGAATGAACTTAACTTTCTATTTATTTCACTAACAAACCTGTTGTAGAATTTTTAATGTTACGGGACAATCTCTTACTTGTGATGAAGAGGTACTCGAAAAGAGCACCTCAAGCATAGAAGTGTGTGTTATTCGGGACACCTAGTAAAGATAGAAGATATTAGAATACTTAAGTGCTTCTTGTTTATGGGGAGCTTGAATGAGGAAAGCGGAAGACACGGAAGCAGTGCAAATGTTATCATAGGCAACAGAGCCCTAAAGGTAGCAAATTGGGAGTCCATAGTCATGGATCGGAAATCATGGAGACAAAACGTCTGTGGATGTCAGAACTTTGAGAAATGGCGAATCGAGCATGCCGCTTTCAAGCGAGCTTTACGTAAACGAGACGCCATAGTGGGTTTTGATGTGATTTTGAGGCCAAATATTCGTGAGGAATCTGCGGTAGAGTTTGCCAATCCAATGCAGATCTTACGAGCCACAGAGCTACTCACGCTAGGCAGCAGTTAGGACATGCCATGAGAGTTAGCCGCTTTATGTAAAGAAGTGGCACTCACCATATATACAATGTCAGTATCACAGCGTTACCCGTGCAACTTATACAATTTTAGATATGACAAAAAGTATATATGTATTCAAACCAAATTATATAACATTATGATTCAAGGCAAAATCTTGTAAATATTTTAACATATAGCCGTACAGCTGTTTTGATCTTATTGGATCTCATCAGTGACACGCAATGTTGTTAACATTTTAAACCCCAAGTGAGATTCGAACCTGCAGACCAGGTGATGTGAAATAAACACTAATGGCTAGCCCATGACACAGTTATTCGTTCATAATGGCATTTTTTACGCTTTTACTCTTAATCGTAGCCACACTCTTCTTTCTATCAATTTTCAATAATTATCGGGGGTATTCCTAGAGAAAACCTAGCTAAGGACACTCACAGATACAAGAAGTAAATCTGTGTAAATTTTCAAGAAAATAGTTTCAGTCGTTCCGGTGTCCGTAAGGAACGAACATACAAAGTTCCATAATAAGTTATATATATATATATATGAGACAATGATATATTATAATATTGTATAATATTTAATAATATTTTATTATTTGTAAGGCGGTTATGATGCGTTGATGTCAAATTTGACAATATTTCGAGGTGTTGTAGCGTTGGTGTGTGCGTGTGCAAGTCTCCTAAAGCCCAAACCAGTGGACTAAACTTGGCATGATGATGACTTCCAACAGAGAGATTGTGGTACACACCATTTTCAAGGTTAATGCATACTCACCTACAGCCCAAACCAGAGAACTGATCATGACCAAACATGGTATGAAGATTATCTCCAGCCTAGGGATGGTGCACACCAATTTTCAAGGTCAAGGTTAAAGATAACTAGGGTAATAGCCTATTTATGTATACTCTCCTACAGCACAAACCACTGAAAATTTGTGTGCACTATCCGTAAGTGGGAGACCATTACAATGCCAGATTTGGGACTGATCATGACCAAATCTGGCATTGTAATGGTTTCCCACTTACGGATAGTGCACACAAATTTTCAAGGTAGAGCCAATTGACCGACCGACCAACCAGTGACAACGCACGCCACTCGATTATTGTTTCCTTGCAAATAAAAAATGATAAAATAAAATTTTGAACATGATTATTATGTTGTGCTCTTTGCTGCTGGCTGGATGTGTTGTTGCTGACTGTCGATGATGTGGTGGTATTTGGTGTGTGTGTGCAAATGCAAAACTGCAACAACTTTCAGCCAAAACTACCAAATGTTGGTGTGCATGGAATTCTTTTTTTCTTTCAGGTTTAAGGAACCGATAGATACAGACAACAACAGCAGCAGCAGCACCTGTACGAGGAGGGGGGGGGTCATCATCCACCACCACCCACCCAACTCACGAAAAATGAAAACAATCAAAATAAAAGAAGCCTCCTCTACAATCTGGTTTTTTTTTGGTTTGTTTTTCAGAACACAATAAAGGAACAAAAAATTAATAAAGCCTAATAATTAGCGTTTCTTTCTTTTTATTTTCAAAATCCTTGAGAATGATAAGTTCTACAAGTATTCGGACTTGTCCTCATCTTTATTATTTTCTGTCTCACTTGTGGTCAAGTGCACAATCAGAAAGTCGGTAGTGGTTGGGCTCGTCTGGAGAAGGGTGACTATGTGCCATTATTGTGGGACAGAGTTGGGATACTGGATTGTGAGGATTGGACTCTGGGACTTCAAGGAAGCCGAGTCTCTCATATGTTAAATGACAAACCAATCATGCCCATGAGTGGACTCTATGAGATTCCATAGATAAATCTAGATCAGAAATATATTTAATAAGCATGGGTAAGAATGAATAGTATCATAATATTAGGATATATTGAATAGAATTATATTTACACATAGCATAATACGAGAAAAGCAAACACATGAAAAACGTACTAAAAATATGAACACATTTGAGTACGCGAGGAGCTTACTGAAAAAGAAATGCTTGCCTGACAACAAAACAAATCTTCCGTTAAAAGAAGAAAAATAAAGATAGACCTAGAGCTATCTTATGAGCCAATTTAGGGCACCTGGGGAACGGAAGACCGAAGGTGATTTTTCGGTCGAAAAGTAGTGAGACTGAAAATAAGGATGAGGACAACAGTCCGAAAAATATATGTAGAAGTTTGTTTTTTTTTTATTTTTTTTATTTCTTTATTTGACTAAAAAAGAATTCCTTAGTTTTAAATGAGAATATTTTTGTATTGTTTCAGGGGGGATGGGACGATTCGGCGCGGAATACGAAAATGTGTCGACCACTGCAGTTTGGTTAATCATTTTCTAATTAAGTTTTTTTATGACTAATTGACCTTTTAAGGATTAAAAACTTTAAATTTTAAAAGTTGAAAATAAAATAAGCGTGGCAGTGTTGTGGTGGTGCTGGTGCAAGCAAGTCACACTTATTTTATTTTTAAATTTAAAGTTTTTAATTCTTAAAACTGCGTGGTCAGTGTGCGCTCGCTGTTTTTCTTTTTTTGTTTTGGAG
>JAYKTE010255201.1:0-11811 GCA_036873565.1 Xipholeptos notoides | reverse complement strand
CATTCGTTGCATAAAAAATGTGTTAAATAAAGAATAATGGGATGTGTCCAACACTTATTTTCCCCACTGTATATATAGAATATAGTCCACAATAATAAATATATATTAATAAACTACAAGTAATTATTAAAATGTTTTAATATAGCAATATGCTAATTTCATAGACCTGACATCGATGCAGCGTAACATAAAAATAATTTTTCTCATATTAATTAATAGATACAATTTATTAAGCCTCATCTCAAGGATTCTGAAAGTAAATTCAACAACTACAAAGATTAGGAATATAGCCCACAATAATAAATATACAAATTATCAAGCCTTATTTCAAGGATTAAGAAAGTAATTTCAACAACAATATCAAGCTTCATTTTAAGGATTTCATTAACAATGAACAAGCCAAGTTCCTGCATCAGCGCATCGTTATGAATGTAGAAATGCTAATGACACTTGTGGAAAAGCAAAGCCAAATTTTGGTATTTCATTTTTGGTTCTTGTAAACCAATTCATTCCCAATTGATAATCATTATCCAAATGTAGAAAGATTTAATCAGATGCGAAGACAACATTCGTGCCAAACCGTTTGTTCAATCAATAGGCTTTTAATTCATGACTTTTTGATGAACTAATCATTTTTGTCACTCTTTTCTTACACCATCGGGGAAGGTAGAGAGGTTATCATGGCCCAATTGATAGGCAGTCGGACTTCGGAATTGTAGTACACGAGCTCGAATCCCGGTTGTTCCGTTTGCGTACATATTTGAACTAATACCCTTGGGGAAGGTATGAATGCCCACATTCCCTCCAGATATGAATTAAATAGTCTGAGTTATTCAAAAATCTACGTGTGGACAAAGATTTTACCAAAAAATGATTGTTCTTAGACCTAAAAAGGTTGTTATGCTTTAAGTAGTGCATATTGTGTTATTCAAAAAGTTTTGTGTGGACAAAAAAGAACGTTTATAAAAAAATGATTGTTCTCAGTATTAAATAACCTAAAGAATGGTTGATATGCTGGAAAAAACAAACTTTAAATTGCTTTTATCATTATTCAGTTATATAGATTTCCTTTTAAAAAAAATCAATATATTAATACACTAGTACATGTGTGTCACAATAGTAATAATTAGATAGCAACAAATTGCATCAATATCATTACTAGTGTATATATTAGAAATGATGTGATAAATCTTACCTTTAAATATTGCATTTTTAAACTTTTTCTTTTTCATACAATTCATTTCAAACAATATTTTATACATTAATTAACAAAATGAACTATTTCAAATAATTATTCTACTCAGTTATAGAAAATTTAGATTTTAAAGATTAAAGGCAGAAAAAAAAAAATTCTGTACAGCATTAATGGCACATTCAGTAGAGCATCAGATAAAGCCAATGATGATTATCTGATGTTCTGAGGTCAATGACCCAATGCAGGCTACATGTTTTTGCCTTTATCATCAGAGTGTGATGCAAAAAATATATATGAATAATCACACACACACAATAGCTTTTATTATATGATATATAGATTATTATTATAGTGGTTGGAGGTATTTTTTGGTTGAAAAGATTGATTTCAATAGAAAACAATTTATCTTTTGGCAGAACTAAAACTAGCCAATTTATATTCTTTGCATTTTTTTTCCTTCAATATGAGATATAGCCACTATTATTGACATGATAAAATATTTCCAAGAAAACTTTTGTTTCGATAAAGAACTTATTGGAAAAATAACACCTTCTACCCTTGAACTAAATTTCTTTCATAAAGATTGCTGGGCTGTAGAAATTGAATTCATGACGTATGGGAATTTTTGTTTGTTTTTCATGAAGATTATACAGTGGTACCTCTACTTATGATAGGCTCTACATACAAAATTTTCAGGTTACGAAATACTTCTTTACAAAAATATTGCCTTTTCAGGGGTCTACAGACAAATTTCATTTTAGTTGACCTTAGACAACTTAATATTTTCATTTACTGGCCAAATAGAAAAGTTACTAGCCAATCCCCTGAAATGTTATTTTACTCTAATGTTATGAATAAACCAATAATTCAAAACATAGTTACTTATTAAAGAAAGTATTATCTATTTCACTTTGAACTACTTTTTCTTCTGCATAAAAATTTGTTGGGTTTCTTTAGACTTGTATTAAACAGCCTTGTTGAAAAAATAGAGTATATAGTTCTATTTTTATTCTCTTAAACTTTTTATTGTTTAAATAATTTGAATTTGCTCATTTAATTAAAAGAAAATAAAGGTTGAAGAGACATGTTTCACTCAATATTTGGAAGATTGTTGGTGAAAAGAAGGCACCAAAAGATAAGTGTTTTAATATTTTTAGTTGCCACTCGGAAAAATCTCTCGCAAATAAGACGGTTTTACTCGCTACGTAGAGCCCTGCTCTTGTTATGCACAAAATTTCAGGATATGAAACGAGAAAATTTAATTTCCAATCGTCCGACAAAAGCAAACAACCTTGGATTGGTTCTTTACAAAACGTCAAAAGCCATCGCTGAGATTGAATGCATGAACTAGTTTTTATACTTTTCAGTTACTAACCAATTTTCACTATTTATTTAATTATTATTATTTAATTTAATCATTAATGTTGGGGTGATACCCCTGCAGTTAACTGAAGATGGACTATTCGATACGTGACTGCCGGTAGCCAGTTCTGACTATCGGCTGAAATGATTAGAGATAAGACTGAGCTTGTTAAAGGTCTGCTTCCTGTTGTACTCGAGCTGAGCAGAGACCCTGCTCAGCAGTATTCCTATTGTATATTGCGTAAATACATTTGTTATATCTCTAAATCTGTGTCTTATTGCTTGTCCTTCTAACTGCACACCACAACAATTATTTATTTTCTAGGTTTAACTGATTTTTATTTCTTAAATAAGATTGTGGAACGTAGGACCATTTTTGTTTTGGAAAAAAATGATCCTAGTTGGGGAATTATAAAAAAGTAAGAACTCTTTATTAAAAAAAAATGTTAAGACAAATGGCAAATATCAATATAGTCTAAAAGAAAAAAGTGGTTCAAGCAGCAGCAGTAGTAATTCAAGGAAAAGAGTGGTGATAATAATAGTAATAATTATGACTAGCAGAACGTATGGAAATTCCCCAGTAGTTGAAATATCAGAAAGTAAATTTAACATTCTTGAATTTAAACAAAACCTGAGAAATTGTTCAAAACTACAAATTAATTGCTTAAAATTTTTTTTAGTTTTCATCATAATTTAAAGAAAAAAAAAAAAAATCAATGCCTCCTCTGAACATGACTCAAAATTTAAAGAGTAACTTTAAAGGGAGGTCAGGTCATTGCTTTTGATATAAGTGTTGCACACCAAATAACGAACAAAGCTGCACTATCCTATTAATCTAAACATAAATTCATGTGGGGAGAGAGTTATTTCTACCAGAAAATAACTGGAGATATTAGCTTAGTCAAGGGGGTTATGGGATAAAGTTTATACAAATTTTGTCTTTTAATTGGTTGATTTATTGATTAAAAAAAAATTTAGTAATGATTTTTTATTAGCGGACTGTTGTCCTCATCTTTTTTATAGGTGCTATTACTAAATTATGAAGCCTCATCTCAATGAACTCCTAAATAAATATGATTATAAAAGGAATGGTCCAAATCTTTGTGGTCATACCTTACTTTAATTAGACCAAAAGTATTGCAACCAAAATCTTCCTTATTTGAGTTAAAGTAAAAATGTACCATTGTTTTACTCTCCTCCCAATCACCCTTAGAATGTTAATACTGTATGATTTGACTTCTGTAGCAGACAAGAAAAGTGGGATTACTTTATTTTGTGTTATTTTTTCCCCAGTAATTCAAATAACAAGTATTTGATATCAAAATCTTTAGTTCCTCTTGACATAAGGAAATAAAAATGCAATGTTAACCATGTATTGTTAGTTATTGAATTTTTCTTAATTTTTAGATGCATTTTTAAACTTGAATCTTAGTAAACTGAATGAATACGGATATTTTCACGTATAATTTTGTAAATTTTTCTTATCACCTAAACATATTTCTGAATTTTGTTTTTGATAATTTCGTAGTTCTTGCTCTTAAAATGGTTCTATATATTTATATGTCAACTTCAATCTTAGCATAATTTTCCTCATTTTTATTTCCCTATTTGGTTTACAAAAAGGCCCTTATATATATTTCTTAACATTACTTAGTTTGAAACAATAACCCAGCTAAGAGATTTCTAAATAATTCTCTTGGTGCTGCCATTTTTGAAATCTCAATATAATATTGCATTTGATGTGTGTATTAGAGTGTTTCATTGAATATTATGATGCTTTACACTTTTGGGTTTATTTTGTAATTTCTTATAATACTGTTCCACTAAAGAGTTGGAATTTTGGGCAGCGAGGTTGGAGCAGTCGAAAAAGCTTGGTCTCTGGAATTGTATAACATGAGTTAAAATTCCAGTCAAAACCATTGCGTTCACTTTCAGCTGTCTTTGGCAGAGGAGCCTTGTTAACTCGGGAGAGCAACTCATCTAGGTTAAGGGAAAAACTGATTCAAAAGCCCAGGGATATAATGAGCATATGAAACTGGCCCTGTGCCTAACTTGGTTTAGTACTTGAGCAAGTAGATATATCATTTAGGTGAAGGGCAACACTGATTACAAAAGCCTAGGGTTATAATGAGCACATGAAATGGTTTTGTGCCTAACTTGGGTTGGTGCTCAACCAAGTAAATATATCCACTAAAGAATTTGAAATGCATATTTTTATTTCATATCATTTTTTTAAAATCTTTATAGGAGAAGTATCTGCAACTGAAATACTTGGTTTGAAGAATGTAGCAAATCCCCCTGAAAATAGCTGTCGAGAAAAAGAACGGGAAAAGGAACGAAATGATGAGGATGATGGAACCCTGGTATATCGTAGGGTAAGTTTTTTCACAATTTATATATTAATTAAATATAACTTGTATTTTTTTTGTACAGGTTGAAGATTTAGTGGAACTTGTTCAAATATTTGCAACTTTACTTTATGTTGAATCTTACACTTAAACTATTTCAGACATTAATGTTTGAATTTTGTTTCAGATTTTTATTATATTAAATATAAAAAGAGAATAAAAAAAAAATGATGTGAATTAAAGTCATACTAGATAAAATGCTAACACTAGCAACAAAGGAATCTGGTATGCCAAATCAATTATATGTTGGACCTTGGCTCACATAAAAGATATGAGAGCATTGTGCAGAGCATATTTTTTTTTTGTGCTGGGTTGAAACAATTCCTTTAACCCAAATTCAGGGTAGAACCAGTCAGAGCCGCTTCTCTCTCACAAAAAAAAAGAAAAAAAAGTTTAACTCTGAATGAAGTTCAGATGACCTTTTTGAAAAAAGAAAAAAAAAACAACAAAGCATTATGATCTGAAGAAAGTTATAATTGTTCAAGATGGCAGATGAACCCGAAGCAAACTTTGTCACCAAAAATGTGTAGCACACTCATTTACTAGACTTGAACCATAGTGACTGTAAGCTATACACCACAATATTGAAAGTATTTAATACAAAGTCCCCATACTAATGCTGTATCAATTGCGGTAGCTATACAATGGTTCTTAAGAAGCCCTGGGATACACTTACCTTCTCATACTTACTGAAAAGAGGATGAAGGAGCAATCTAATACCATACCAAGAACCCTACTCAATGCATCATATACTGACAAGCTGCATAGACTTTGAACATATCCGAATAAAAGCCTACGAAGATAATAATCTAAAGGACATCTTCAATAAGTTTAATCCAAATAATATCTATAGATCCCTTAGAGAAACAAAGCTATATAACAAGGGATAGTCTTAAAAGTTCCTCTGAAGCATTAGTAACATTTAACTTCAATGTTGTTTTGGCATTAAATGGGTTGATGTGACATAAAACAAATCAATTAAACATGAAGTCCTGATGGAGCTATAAGAGTAAAGATTAGTATGCTGTTAAAAACTAAACCAATTCACACATTGAAATGATAAACATTTGAGTATTGATTTTATTGCGGACTTTTGTCTTCATCTTGGTACTTTTTTGCCAAAACTTAGTGAAAAAAAAAACAATAAAAGTTTGTAATAAAATTAATACTCAGATTATGAAGCCTTATCTAAAAACAAAAACAAACCAAAAAACGTAAAAAATTTGTTAGCATTTTGCCAATCAATTAAGTGCATTATCGAAACCGGTTAAGCAGACAGTGAACAAATAATTTGATTCTACCATTATTAACAGATAGGAAACACTTTAATGGCAACGACGAATTTAATTTTCCATACTTAATCTAGTCAACAATTTAATATTGACAACATTTCTTCTAATTTATCTGTTCTTTTATAAGATATTCAAATGTTTTTCCATAGATTTCAAAATGTTCGGTCTTTGCATAATAATAGCAATAACAACAATAATAATGATAATATTAATGCTGAGGTGCTAAAAGAAACCTGTCACTCTGTCTTCGAAAGGAACCACCAGGTGTTGGCAGAATCTAGATTCTGATGATCCAGGTTTGAGAGTTGGATGAAAACTCAAGGAGGAGTGGCACCATACAGTTTTTGGCTGGGATAGACTGCATTCTGTTGAAGCAGATATATATATATATATATATATATATATATATATAATGAGTATGTTCTCTACCTAGGTGAGAAACTGATAGTCCCTTAAGGTCATTAACCATGCTTATCAACTACTCTTTGTCCCTGATAATGAGTACTTCAACTATAGATTTAGGAAACATTTCTCTATAGATTATTATAAATATATTACACACACACACACAGGCCAAATGGCCAAAATTGTTGTGATCAAAAAGTTTTTTTCTTTTTTTTTTAAATTGCTCAATTATCTTCTAGTTTGAGTATTTCAGAGTTCTATCAATTTTATTTGGTTGGGACTCTTTTTAGCCCACTCTATACATACTGCTCGGAGCACGACAGAGGTATTTGCCCCTTGCCATTTCTTGTCTCACTCAAATCTCTCTCGCTCATGTCCTTTCCAGTGGTCTCAGCTTGTTCTGAATATGAGATTACATATTAGATGAGGTCAATTGACTGAGAAGCATTAATTTAGCCCTTGGCTGCAGTCTATTCTTAATCAACTTTTAACTCAACCAAGTGACAATGGCTAACTTACTGACCAACTCACCCTTGGTTTTTCGGAATCCTTGGGATGAGGCTTGATAATTTGTACAACTATTGCTGTCTTCAGCAATAACAAGGATGAGGACAGCAGTCCGAAAAATAGTTGTACAACTCCCCCTTGTCCAAAAGTATCGTCAACGAATTTGTGTTATTCAAAAAAACTGTGGGGTCAAAAGATAACATTTACCTGAAACGATCATTCTTGGCATTAAATGACCTAAAAATGGTTGATTAGCCATAAAACACAAACAAACAAATACTCAAATTAATAAATTTTGCCTGTTTCTTTTTTTCTTTTTTTAATGAAGGTTTAGTGTCTTAATGATAATAATTCAATGAAAAAACTGAAAAAAGAATGTTTAAGCCGACCAAAAGAAAAAAGATTTTTAGTAAACCGACAAAATAAATGAGATATCGAAAATAAAAAAGATTAAGGATAAGTTTTTAAAAGAGAAAGAAATTTACTCACTATTAAATGGACCAAAAATGGTATATGATTGAAAAAAAAAAATTAAAAAAAAAAGCTGAAAAAAATGCTTGTTGTATGTGTGCATGTGAGTGCATGTATTTTCTTGGAAAATGAAACCAAACTCTCTAACCATTGTTTTCAATATTATTCTTGGAAAAAAAAAAATCAACTTAGCAAAAAATTGTATTTTTTAAAAAAACAATCAATGAAGTAATTTTTTCCCCAAAAAATTGAACAAAAAAAACAAAACAAAATAACATAAGCATAAACGAGAAACAACTGGAAAAAGTAAGCCATAAACTCTTTGCTTTCATTATCTTTCGGCTCTTTTCGGGGAAAAAAAAACCCAACTTAGTAAAAAAATGTTTTTTTAATATTGTAATATTTATTGATATTAAGTATATAAAAACACGCTAATATTCGGTTAAAATCTTATAACAAAATTTAAAAGCAAAAGATGAAGTAGCTGGTTTTAGGTTAGTAAAAAACGAACAGATTCATATTTATTTAATCATATAGATTTAATTATTTTATTTTACAAAAAAATCAGGGTCAATGTTTTTCAAAAACATGTTGGAGTCAGATGTTTAGAGTTCAAACTCCCCTTTCAGTTCAGATGACATTCTTGTATCATTTTTTTAATTCTTTGTTCCCTACATATCTCTTGTGTATTATGGGCAGCCAGGTAGGAGCAATGGTAAAAGCTTGATCTCTGGAATCGTATTAAACAAGTTCAAATACGAGTCCAAAATCATTACATTCACTTTCAGCTGTCTCTGGCAGATGAGGCTCGTTAACTTGGGAGAGTAACTCATCTGGGTGAAGGGTAACACTGACTACAATAAGCCCAGGGATATGTGAGCATGTAAAACTGGCCTTGTGCCTAACTTGGTGTGGTGCTTGACCAAGTTGATTTCCTATTGCTTGTGTATTAAAATTCCTTACCATTTGATTCCAGACCTTCTACAAAAAGGTATTCTCCTGATGATCCTGATGGTGAAATCCGGGTAGAGAAATACCAAACCCATATAGATATATAGATAGATTTTAGAATTGACTTGTGTGTGTATTTATTTAGACACATACAAAGTCATTTCTCCTGTGTATTTGTCACTGCCAATTCTATTCGTCTGTTAGACTTTGCTCTCTTGTAGTCGGACGCCTCCTTTAGATACTGGCTGATGCATACTTTTCCGTGTGTCTCTTGTGCGCAGAAATGTTTCTCGGCACATGTTGTCAAAAAGATCTGAAAGATCTCGGCTAAAAGAAAAAAAGAAAAAAAAAAGAAGAAAAATAAGAAAACGTAAAGGAAAGTGTAATTAACTCTGAACGATAAAAGGCAACGAACACTATAGACTGGCAACCAACCAGGTATGGCTGTTGATGCAAAGAGTTAACACATGCAATCCTAAAGAAAAACACAAACTTACAATGATCATTATGTGACTGGGATAATGTTTTTTTTAAATTCTGTATTTTTCCTTATTTTTCTCTCTCTCTCTCTCTCTCTCTCTCTCTCTCTCTCTCTTCCCTTTTGGTCTGACGATCGTGCAGGCGAAAAACTGACAGTCACCGAAGGCCATTGACTCTGTGTCTATGCTTATCTATTATATATATGTGTATATATATATATAACTGTAGAGTAAGTTTGCCTATATTTATAGATAAAGTGCTCAATATGAGTGACCGAGCGTGTGTAGTAGATAAGCATAGACATGGAGTGAACGACCTTCGGTGACTGTCAGTTTGTGTAAGGTTCGATATTAGATTAGAGAAAGAGGATAGAAAAATAGATGTTTGCTTGTGTTTTATAGCATATCAACCGTTTTAGGTCATTTAATGCCAAGAACAATCATTTTTGGTAAATGTTATTTTTTGTCCACATATAGTTTTTTTTGAATGACACAATATGTTCCACTTGACCCATAGCTGGAGGTAATTTGGGGTTTCATACCTTTCCCAAGGATATTAGCCGGGATATGAAACCAAATTGAACGACTGAGATTCGAACTCACATACTACGATTCTGAAGTCTGACTCCCTATCTACTGGTCCTAGTCGACTTCCTCTAGAAAAATAGACTTGACCTCAAATATAATTAGGCATCCAAACTATTTTGTCATTTTGTGTAACTGGTGGTTGGGTCTTTGGGTTTGATTTTTTTAAAAAATTTATTTTAGCATCTTCCTTTGATTCCTTATTTCTTATTTATTTTTATTTTCCTCTCTCTGACTTCATGCCGCTTTGCGTGTCATTCCCTACGCAAGGAAATGAAATGAAATGAAATGCAAAAGGATAAGGAAACTTTTTTAGCTGGAACATGTTAGGAAGAAGAAAAAGAAGCCATGTTGAAACATTGAAAGTACATCAACTCAAAATTAAACCAATCCACTACTTATCTCTACTGCCCCCTCCTCCTGTTCTCCACATTCCCTCCCCCCATCTTTCTCTTCCAATTTTTTTTTTATTTAAATTTTTAAAAGATTGCTTGTACTTCTTAAAACACCCACTTCTTCCCTTTGTGTAGCTATTTTCTTTTGTATTGATTTTTCTTATTCTTACCGTTCTTAAGTTAAAAGAGAAACGGAGAAAAAAAAAACTATCTAAAGTTGTAACTTGTTCTTATCCCTATCTTTTTGTTGTCTATGAACTGTTGTCATTGTTATTGTTATTACTATTATTGTTATTATTATTATTTATTTCCAATTTTGGGCAATTGTCAAATCGTTCATGGATTCCAAATAACTTTTGATTTCCTCATTCAACTTTTGGAAGAATGAATTTTATGAAATTCAAAATTACATTTGTTTTATTTCACTTTGCTTCATTTAATTTCATTTTCCTTCACTTGTGGATTAGGATATTTTACTTTTTTTTGTGACATTCATCTCTCAAATGATATCAATCGTTTTAACAATTTCTCCTGATGTGTGTGTTTGTGTGTGTAAATCAAAAAGCTCTGAGACAAATTGAAGTACAAAATTATTTTTCTATACAAGATCCATCTAACTCTATACACTCCTGCAAGCAAGACATATATATGAAGACACTGAAGGTGGAGGAGTGCTAAAAAGTTTGGACTCAGAAATCGTATTATACAAGTTAAATTCTCAGTCAAAAGCATTACATTCACTTTCTGCTGCCTCAGGCAGATGAAGCTTGTTTACTCGGTAGAACGATATATGTAGGTGTAAGGATAATACTGATTTAAAAAAAAAAAAAAAAAAAAAAAAAAAAGGGATGGCTAAAACTGGTCACCTCCTTTTGACTAACTTATCTACAATGCCGATTCCAAGAATTAGAATTAATCTAACCAAAAAGTTAGGGAAACATTTCTTTTGATTAAATAATAAAACAAAAAAAACATGCATTTAGTCAAAACAAATGCATGTACAGCAGTACATATCACTTGTGAGAAGATATTTTATACGCAGGGCTCTACTTTGCAAGTTATTTTTCCAAGTGGCGACTAAAAATAATAAAGCACTTACCTTTTGGCGACTGTTTTTTTTTCTCTCCAACAATCTTCCAAATACTGAGTAAAAAGAAAAATGTCTCTTCAACCTTTATTTTTCTTTTAATTAAATGAGTAAAGTCAAATTATTTAACCAATAAAAAGTTTAAGAAAATAGAACAATATACCCTATTGGCTGTTTAAAAAATATCGAAAGAAATTCAACGAATGTTAATGCAAAAGAAAAATTAGTTCAAAGCAAAATGGATTATACTTTCTTAAATAAGTAACTAAGTTTTGATTTATTGGTTAATTCATAACATTAGGGTAAAATAAAATTTCATGGGTTGAGCTAGTAACTTTTCTATTTAGCTAGTTAATGAAAATATTTAGTTGTCCAAGATCAACTTGGTGAAGGTAAATTTGTTCATAGAGCCCTGTTGACTCTGCTCTTTTTGTCTATTTGGGTAAAGGAAGCATCAATCTATCATCGTACTACATTAGTTGTTGGTCCCCAGATATTTATGGAGGGGGATTTATGTTTTGAGGCATGTTCGTTCGTTCGTTCGTTCGTATGTTCGTTCGTTCGTTCGCGTTTTTCTCTGCAACCATCTGTTCAATCTTTCTGAAATTTTGCATGAAGTTGTAACTTCGGTCAGGTTAGAAAGTGACATTCTCCGATTTTTGAAAAAAAATCTC
>JAYKTE010255200.1:0-21122 GCA_036873565.1 Xipholeptos notoides | reverse complement strand
AAAACAATGTTGTCTATGCTGATTCATCCAGAGAGAGAGAGAGAGAGAGAGAGAGAGAGAGAGAAAGAGAGAGAGAGAGAGAAAGAGAGAGAGAGAAAGAAAAAGTAAGTGATAAACACTAGTTGCCAAATGAGAGGGAAACAAGCACACAAAAAAGTTTATAATGAATCTGATTAAGACAGAAAATTAAAATTCTAAAATAGTTAATTACAAGATTCCTGCATTTAAACCTGTCCAACCTTGATCATGATTGTACAGTAGCCTTAAAGAATATTTCATCTACATCTAGAAGCTTCTTTATTTTTGAAAATGTGAAAAATAACAGTTTGTTGTCATTGTTGTTATTGTTGTTGTTGTTGTTGCTGCTGTAATTTATTGATAGAACAGATAAACCAGTAATAAAAAAAATTCTGAAATGTATTATTAAGACATATGATTTAATATTATTTTTAGCAATGAAATACTTTGGAATGAATGTCTACCAACGATTTTAAATGAGAAATTTATAATTCATGAACAGATCGGAAATTGATAAAAGTTTTAGCAATTAGATCTTTTAATTTTAAATTTCTTTTTCAATCTAAAAATAGTTATTTGTAAATGTGTCAGTATAAATTTTATTAATAACTGTACATTCCTTTAACTTTTCAATGAAGTAAAAAAAAGACTTTTGATAATTTAGATTGGATAGATGAATAAAAGTTCTGTAGAAGAGAACCAAGCATGATTGGTACATCTGTTTGCGAGCATTTGTACATATTTACTTATAATTTAGCAAGAGACCATCCAGTGGAAAATCTATGATTTGGATTAAATAAATAAGATAGGAAAACATTGATACGCTAAAAATTGGCAAAATTAAATAAAAATATTAAATAACTAATGTGTATCTACACTCAACATTTTATAGAGCATTCAAGAGAAAAACTCATTTGGAGGTGCAATAATGCAGAGAATTCAACAAAGTCAATGCCTATTTCATATAATGGAAATAATTAACTCTATGAAATTTTACTTTATGGCCAAAACTATTTCAAGGAGTACTAAGGCTAGCCTGTACAAATACATTTTACTAACAAGGATAACTTGATGTAGTTTCATGCAAAATTAATTTGACAAACTTATCTCATGAAATAACTTTATAATTATCATAATTTTCAAATCAAATGAATTTAAAAATATTAGATATAGAATTCATCATTTATTCTATTTTAATGTTTACCCTACAGAACATTACTTTTTAAGATTTAAAATGAAGCGTCTTCATCTGAAATATTGATACATTAACATTATTTATATAGTCCGCATAATCTAATATTCAAGTTCATAAGACAGCCTAAGTAAAAATTATTCCAGAGTCTTCTTTTAATGATGTGTCAAGTTTGGACTAATTGAAAGTGGTTGAGAAACATTTTGTGAAGCTGATGTGTAATAATGAAAAAAAATTAAGAGATAACTATTTTATATATTTCTATCATATATGTGTGTATATGTGATGAAAAAATATAAAGACAAGACTGAACCTAAATAGTCCCAAACAAACTAGAATAATGTAAAATCAATAATATAAATAAATAGCCAAAAATAAAAAAGTATTCTACAGAGATATGATAACAAATAAATTTACTTTCTTCAAAGATAATCACTCATTCGAATTGGATTATCATCATGAGCCTAAAAATTCTATACAACTAATGTATGCCAGTAATTTGGACTTCCACTTACATCTTCATAGTTATCTTCACAAACTTTCAAACAATGTGAATTTTACTCTTCTTTGGGTGTTCCTCAAACTCAAGAACTTTCATGTTGTGAAGATAACAATGAATATAAGAGTAGAAGTCTGAATTACTTAAAACATGATAATAATCAAAACGTGATAACAAATTCCAAAAATTATAATATATACATGTTGTATTCACACATACATTTACTGCAATTATGTGGATACAAATAAATCTTTAAATTTTTTTATACATTTTATTTTTAGATTTTATTGAATTTTACAACAGAGAAAAAAAGTAGCAATAAAAATCATTGTGTATTAAAAAAACGTAAAAAAAAAGTTCATACATATAGTTTATATTTAAATGTTGCATTATCTCAAGCATTGAAAGTGTTAGATGAAGAGCTTATTCATTTAACTGGAGACATTGTTACCTTATACAATGGACAAGACTGCAGGATTCTTCTATTATGTAAAGAGAAAGGAAAATAAAGAAAAGGAAGGAAGGAAGGAAGGAAAGAAAGAAAGAAGAAGAGGCAAATTAAATGAAGATAAAGAAAATAATGAAAAGGATGAAGAAAAGTAAAGTTGTTGAAAGGAAAAAAAGAAAGACTGAAGAAAGAAAACACTTTTTAAGGAAAAAAATAAAGATAAAAATAAATTGAGAAAGAAAGCAAAGAGTTAAGAGTGATGATTTAGAAAAAAAGAAGAACATCTCACCCTTAATAACAATGAAAAGAAAAAGGGCAAAACGTTATTCTTTATCTGTGCATTTATTACATATAATTTATCTAACAAATGGATTAAATTAGCTACCATAAAATGGTAGTCAATTTCTATTTAATTTTCCAATTAATATTTTAATTCCTGTAATTTATTTTCTATATGACCTTGAACTCATATTTTGGTTCAAAGTTCAAGCTCATGCCACTAGATCTCTAGCGATGTGCCAGTTTTTCTTAAAGGCGGTTTTCAGTCAGATCTTAATTCAAAACATTATAAGACTTGCTTAAAAATATACATATAATATAAGAAGTTTAATAAAAAAATAAGTGTTTAAACACAGTAATTGAGTTTAGTGTCATTTTCGAGTGAGAAAATTGATAGAATCATAGGGACTAGGTAGCAAATGATGAGAAGATTATAGTTAGTGAGTTTTGACTTTACAAAATGAAACCAAAGGAAAAAATACACCTCTATATTCAATTGATTTTTGTGCTATTTATCAAAACACAATTTTGTATTTAAAAAAATCAACCATTCTTCTTTTAAGGAAAAACACAAATGATTTATAGAAAATTATTATTTTAAGCTAGAACTTTATTTATCTTACATGTTGAATATTTCATTTAATTTTTGTTTAAATTTGTAAAATCTTAATTCTTTTAAAAGTAATACAGATTTAAGCAATGAAACTAAATGTTATTAAACTGAATGAATTCATTCATGAAAATGCTGATGCATACAAAAAGAATAAGTTATTTGTAATGGTTAACCAATACAAGTTAACCATTGAGAATTAGAGAGAGAATACATTGGAAGATGATAAAATAAATTATTTGTTGGAGAAGATGCATTCAATTATTCTTTCCAAGGAAAGTTGGACATATTATGTCAATATTAGAAAATCTCTAATTTTTGCTTCAAATATAGAGAAATAGAAATGGAGAAGAAATTTTGAAATGTGAGAAGCTTTGGTCAATATTTATAGTATAATAATGGCTCAAGTTATAAATTGATTTGAAAAATAATTATTTGGGAAAAAAAAAGAAAAATCCAGTTTTTGCTAACATTCCAGGTGAAATATATTGTCTTAATCAAGTTAAACAGTAACCCAACATTATTATTAAAGCCAGAAAATAGATCTTAGATACAAAATTATAATTCTACTTGAAGTATTTTGTTCATAGAGTTTAATAATTTTTATCCTTTATTAAAAACATAGTTTAATGTTCAAGAAATTTAAAAGTTTAAGCTATAATTAAAAAATATGGCAATACAATCATCTCACCAGTTGTTAACAAAATAAATGAATATAATAATAGATCTTTCTAAATAATGATGGACATAAACACACTGTATTCAAATTATTTGTGTATTTTATGTAAAATCTAGCATCAAAAACACTAATAGATATATGGGAACAGATAACATTTCCCTCTTTCATATTGAAAGTAAGGCTAAGCAAAGAATATATTTACAAAGTCCAAGAAAAAATCAGGAATATTGTACTTTTCTAATTTTCATATAGAATTCCGCTCATAGTCATAGTAAAGTTTAGTAAAAGAATTTAGAGTCTTTTGAAGATCATATCTTTGTATCAAATTGCCTCAGAATAATAAATATTATTCATGTCCGTCTTTCTATTATTCTAATTTTTGTTTCCATATTAATTTCCAGGACCAGCTTGTGAAACCATTATCTGAAGAGGAGGAAAGAGAAGAACAAATGACTTGAAGTCTTCCCTCAATGCATTTCATTGGCAGCCATCTTGTTTCTCATCAATATCTTCATTAACTTGCAATGAACAATTCATTAGTTTTCTTCTTTTTTAATTTTTCTTTCTTAATTGAAATTTCTATCAGAAAATATAATCATTAAATGAAAAACTATGGAAAATTACTAATATTCTTGAAATAAGCATAAGGATTTATTTATTGCTTTCATTTTCATATCATAACAATATTTTTAAAAAAACATTTGTTGATTGCTAATGAGAAATTGAAAGTTTCAAGCAAAACTCATCAGTACAATTTGGGATAAAAAATAAATCGGTATGAATTTGTAATCTTCTTTTCTTATACTTTTACCAATCAAGATTGAGTTTTGAATTTAATATAGCTATGTACTATGAGAACCTTACAAACACCAACACAGCCAAATGACAAGTTAATTCATGACTTATAATACCCAAGTATACACTGGAAAATATGTAATGGAATTAAGATATTGATTTACACAAGAATTTCATTAGTTTTCTCTTAGATTTGAATTGTATATAACCAATAAAAATGTGATATTAGTACTTCTATATTTTGATAAATAGATAACATTTTTCAAATATAGTTCCCCATATTTAAAAATAAAGCAATAATATTCAAACTGAGATGATCCATAATCTATTGATACTATTTTAGTTGAATAAATTTTAAAAAATCATCTTACTTTGCTGTCAACAAGAATGTCTTGTTACAAAATATGAATTTACAGATAAGGAAACAAAAACTGATTTAAGGTGCCACAATGTATCTATATTAGTGAAAAGGGAGATTGATATAATCATTTTCTACGGATTAACTAGAAATAAGTATTATTATTGCAAGAGTTGAAAGACAGAAAAATGGATGAAAAGAATCAGAGAAATGAGGGGATGTGATTTTGCAGCAATAAAAAATCACTTCACTTTCTCCTACACAGAAATTATTTGTGTAAATATGGTATTATATTTTATTCATTTACAGAGATATTGTAACATTTATAATCATTTTTCTTGAGTGACAAAAAAAAGTACAAGTTTTAAATAGAAAAAAAATTTCCAGAAAAGAATTTAAAATAAAAAGCCAGTTCATTTATTAAATATATTATTTTTGTTAAATAAATATATAAATGAATGAACAGACAGGTATATAGATATTAAGAAGTTGGAGTGATCAAATCCTCATTTTTAATGATTTAAAGTGCATAACATTCAGAAATAAATTAACAAGAAATTCTCTTAATCCATGAATTATTAGAATTCTTTTGTGACTCAGAACACAACAAATGAGTCAATTCAAAAAGATTTAAAAGTAAATTCAGAGCTGAATACTCAATGTCAAGAACAATTTCCTTTTGCCTAAAATCAAATGTATTTTTCTTATATTTATTTCACATTAACTTTCACCAGTCTTTCAGAAATGGAATTGTCTTGGACTTAAGCCAAAGTGATGCCATCTTTAATTTTATCAGTTCAACTTGATACTTTATTTTCTGTCTCAACACTATTACAGAATACAGAAATCTTAGATTTAAAAAATAGAATTTACTTTTATAGTTTTCAAGTATCGTCAAGTTTAGATTAGACTTTCTATTTTATTCAATTAGACTTTTCGATTCTTTCTAAAGGCCACCATTAAAATTTTTGAGGTCGATTTATAATGTATCCCTTGTGACAAGTTTAAATTTTGGTTAATAGTTTTAATACATCGTATAATTTAGCATTAAGTATGCCAATATTTTACAGTGGTGGGTCATTATAACAAATTATTCCAGAGAACATGCTTATTCTAAAAGTAAGTAAAAAGAGATTTATGAAATAGATCAAAGAAAATGATGTATTTTGACAGAATATACTTTTAATAATGAGGATTCACAGAATATTTCTTTCAAACACCAGACTACAAATTGGTCAAGCAGATAACTGAAATTGTTTTCATTTCATTGTTTTATTACATAATTATAAATAATACTCTTTGTTGGATGTAGAAAACTTCTAGATATTGCTTCTTTATCGATTGTTCTGATCAAAATGGTTTCATAATTGGTTCCATGCTACCCAGCATCTACCTTCATGAATTAATTTTATTGCAAAGACTTCATGACTAAAATCAATTGTTTTAATTAAATTAAACTTCAGTTTAATTTTGTCTTTAAATAAATGTCTTCTAATGAACAGGCGATGCTAAAAAAATGTCTGGTTGTGATGTTAAAACATAGCTAAAACTCCCAAGATTATAAAAAAGAAGCAACTTGAAAATATAATAGATATGATTCATTATAAATCCATGAAGAGCTGTTAAATAGAAACACTAATATTGTTTCATTGATTATTTGGATATCATCATCAAATTTCTAAAAAAACAAACATGGCTATGTAAAAAAAAGATTATCACAATTGTATCTAAAAAATACCTGAACCAACCCAAATTATAATTATTACAACATTTTAATGTATCAATCAGTCAAAATATAATCTGAAATATATGTAAAATAATCATATCATTCATGCACAAAATATTTATAGGGTATTATCCTTTATTGCTTTTATCAATCCCATATATACAACTACAAGCACATTTTGTATATGTAAAGTTTTTATATATTCCTACATTTTTCATTTTCTAAGAAAATTGTTTAAAATTGCTTGCTACTCATTTTTACTCTGCATTATCAAGACTTAAATGTCTGTTTGTCTAAAGGTAATTCACCATAATCAGGTTGAGCTAGCTCTTTTCAAATTACATTTGTGTTGTATAAAGACAAAGGAGTTTCATGAAATCATTTTCCTCACAAGTAGTCTCCTGTTTTGTAGTCTTCGTTGGAACTGCAAAGAGTCTTCCAAACTGGTTGGTAGTCCAGAAGATCTCCAAAATAGTTTGGTTGATCAAATTGTTAGTAGAGGTTGCCAGTTACTGAGATAAACATTGTTGGATTTTCACATCCCACAACTCATAATCAACACTGGCTGTTGAATCAGTGTTGTTTTTCAATTAGATCAATTATTTGCTGGAGTTAGCAAGTCCCATCTGTCTAAAGATAATAGATATAATGGTTTGACTGGTGTTTGAGCTAGCATATTGCAATTTTAATGTTCAAGCATTTAACCATTCATCCACTGAGGCTAATTAAGATCATAACTCATACCTACTTATTTACTTTAAATGCTAATCCATTAAATTCCATAAAGTTTGTAATGCAATATATTTATTAACTAAAAGCTAATATTTGCCAGGGCTTCAGGAGTCATTTTTATTCTACATTTGGTTGATAGTATTAGTATACATTTAGTTTTTGAAATCCTGCTATAGTTTGAATAATTCATCAATAAAATGTAAGTATCTTTAATTACGTAATAAAACTTTGTGTTTTCTTATTCTTAGTTAATGGCATTTATTTTTTTTATTGTTTCCATGGATTTATTGCTATTTTGTTTCTGATATTTGCTGTTGTTTATGATTTTATAAATCCAAAATGAGATGACAATGATCAATCTATCAGCAAATACAGGTCTCTTGAATTTAAAAAATACTAACTACTAAAGGATATGCTAAGTGAGCTTAGTAACCTTTCAGTGGCCTTCTTACAAAACAAAAATATACAAAGGAGCTTAAAGTCAGTTTACAGCTTGAAATATTCATTATAACATAAAATGAACAAATACATAGAAATTATTACAAAATATGAAATAGGTCAGAAGTACATTTACTTCAATTAATACATGTATATGCATCTTTAGTAGAGTATCATCTATTATAATATATTGATATCAATTTTAAAGACTTCATTTTCACCCTCTATGTACCTGATACCTCATAATATCCTGCATGTATTCGAATAATTGATTTATAGAAACTCAATAAATAGAACTGAATAAAGTTTCCCTACTATTGGAAATTAAAGAACCATTATTGTATTGGAAAGGTATAATATTTATAAGGCAACACGTGTGTGAAATAATGTGCAATAAGACGTTATTAACTATCCAATTATCTTACCAGAAGTGACTTCTTAACCTATCAATAGTAGCAATCCATCATTTTTATTGGATGTCACTCAAATTTCAAGTATATCTATCTTCTTGTTTCTTAGGGAAATGAGATAGAATCAACCAAAGAAGAGATTAACTATAGTAAGTTGATATAAAGATACATAAGTTGAACAGCAAGAAAAAAGCAATAATGAATAGGGAAAATGCCAAACTACAATACACCACAAAAACCATCCACTGATCAGAAACTGTTTGAAATGCAGAAATCTAAAACACCTACAGCAATCAAATTCAAACTTGCATTTTACAACATTTTTTAACATATTTCTTAGAGGTGGGATCTAATCAAACATAATCAACATTTTTCTTTGCCTTTGAAAACAACAATACAAACATTTTTACAGAAAGAAGCCTAATTTATCAACCATTGAAGAAAGGAAACATAATGATTAATGGTTATAATCAAAAAAGGGTAGTTTTGTTTTTTTAGCTTCAGTAATACTGTTATAGTATTGAAATATTGTTTATTGCAATTAATCTTTAAGTCTGAAGTAGTTTTTTATCATCCAGCCATGACATGATTAAAGAGAGACTATTCATATTATATTTTTAAGAATATTAATTTATCTCATGCCTATACATACATTTTTAGTATAATTCAAATAATCATTACTACTAACAATAACTTTAATTTGTTAATAGAAAAATTGTAAAATGATTAAATACATGCTCAGAAGCAAGAAATGAAATCATTTACTCAATAAGTTTAATTGTTGAAATTCAAAGAACCTATATGTGAGTAGCAAATAATTAGATATAAACTTTACACAGCTAGCTAGTTCAAATGCAAAGTATAGGATGTGCAGAAATTTATGGAGTATGATCACTCTATATATTTTGGTCCTGCAATATTAAAAATGCAAATATTAAAATTGTTTAAACATTTAGATATATAAATTCTAACATTTTATGGATTGCATAGTTGCATAGAATACAGGAAATTCCGTGCAAGTTTGCATAAATAATTCAGTAAAGATATCTAATTCATCTCAGTTAAAATTTAGGATATGAAAAATTATTCCCATCACATTTATGCTCTCCAGCCTTATATTCTTGCACATACAAATTTCAATTATCAGAGCTATTTTTATGGTAAACAACTAACCCATGACAGAAAATAAGGGCCCAAATTTATTTATATTTAAGAATCAAAAAGTAAACGTCACGGGCTGAATATAGTTTGAACTAGTCTCTGCCTAATTAACTACCATACATTCAAGTAGATCTTTCTCTCACTTTTATCGTTTCTTTTTTTTTCAGCATTTATTTCAGACAGAAGAATGAAATTATAGAATCCTTAAATAAATCAATCCTTCATAAAAAAAAGAATTCGCATTGAGAAGATGTGATTCTTTTGTATGAAATATTTGAGTTTGCATTTGCTAAAAATGAGAATATTGGGGATTTTACTATCATATGACAACCAATCAATGATCATATAACAGAAAAAGAGTTAGAAGAAAGTAATAAGAAAAAGCAAAACCAATAATCAAGATCAGTAGAGTTAATGCAACAAAGACCAGATTACTCCAAGACACACATAGATTGGGTCAGAGATTTTAAATTGATATATCGACCATGCTTTACTGACCCTTTCACAAAATGTCTCTTAGAGCAAAGTGATTTCCGTTTGTACACCAAAAATTAAAATATAATTATAAAAAATATGAATAGAAATGTATCTTTTTAAATAAAAATTTAAAAAAAACAAAAAACCTTTAGCCAGAAAAGAAAAAATTGTTTTAGAATTTTGCTTAGAAATCTTATCATCAATTAAATAATGTTTTTTATTATCATCATTTTCTCATTTTATTATACCATCCTATTTATTATTCTTATTAAGAATTCTACTTTCTATATTTAGTTCAATATTTATTCTTATTGAAAATTTTATGTTTTATTTCTAATTAATTATTTTTACTTTTAAAAGCATGTTTATAAATTTAATGGGTGTTTGCTTGTTTTTGTTTTATGGGATATCAACAATTTAGGTCATTTAATGCCAAGAACAATTATTTTTGATAAACGTTTTTGTTTACACATAGTTTTTTGAATAATACAATATCCACTATTTAATCCATAGCTGGATGCAATTTGGGGATTCATAACTTTTCTAAGGGTATTCGTACAACTGGGACTCAAACTTGCATACTATGATTCTGAAGTCAGACAAATTTTATGATCATCATTTTAAAAATAGTTATTCTTAATAGTTACCATTTAACAATTTAGTATTTTTGTTAAATGTTTAAATGGTTAATCATCTATTTCATTTCTATACATAATTTTGTTTTTGCTATCATTCAAAGAATCAGTACCATTAATAATAACTTTAAAATATTGCCATTACCAATAAGTTGGACCAATTCAGAATTAATAAACTGCTAACTTTGGTCCATCATTGGAATAGATATTCGTAATTCTGGTATTTCTACATCTTATATTGGGTCCTTCAAGCAATCAGAATACTTCAATTGATATATTATGATTCATGATTATCATAATTATTTATTTTCAACTGTTTTCATCTTTACAATTACTCATTTAGAATCTATAGCCTTAGGCAAGAACTAATGGTTCTCTGTAACTATAATGTCTATTTTGCTATGAGATACCTTTCAAATAAACATGAAAGTGGTTACTCAAGATTAGCAGTTTCATGGAGTAATCTTAGGGATCTGATGATCTCATGTCATCTGGGGTTTCTTTGAATTTTGCTAGTTAGTTTATCAGTTCTATAGGCTCCCCAAACTGCTATAGAGGTAGTTTAATAGCATTACATTTTGTTACAACACTTTAATATCTTAATTCAGTAAACTGTTTGACAGAGAATCTATTTAGTAGGCTTTTTGCCAATGTTCTAGTTTTTACTGATTTATGTCTAGTCTGTTGATGTAGATAGGTCAGTCTATTTGGATAGCAAAGTTTTTGTGACATTTTTAAATTGCTTTAAGGAACAGTTTGTCCTATTAGTGTAGAATGTCTCTTGAGATGAGCAAAACTTCTGGTCAATATCGATATTATTTTGATAATTTTTTGTTAACTAATATAAAAAAACAATGTGGATTTACTCTTTGATACTAAATCATCATCTGTGATTATACTTTCAAGCAATCCTTCTATTCTTAAGCCACATACATATTCTATGGGTTTCTGAGGGCTTAACATTTTTTAAATAAGCATATCGAATATGTTTGGAGTTTTCCTAATAAAAACTATAAAGATCATTCACCAGTGTGAAATAATTGATAATATCAGCATATCTTCAGTGGGATCTCAATTTATTATCATTATTATTATTTGCATAAAGTAGCCTTTGGCTCCCTTGCTTGCAATCAATAAATCGTAAAATCTCATATGTTTTTTATGAGTTGAGATATCAAGGCATAAAAGAAATACAGTCTTCTCATGAGTACAAGAACCATGTTTGGAAAATTTTATTGGAATCAGCCTAGCAAGTTCTGGGAATCGTGAATTGATAGACAGTAGAACACATTTTCCAATCTAACAGATTATTCATACAACCATTAACCAATGTAATTAAGGTATTGTTAATTCTAAAATAAATCATGTAAACCATATATTTAACTGCCTAGTTATTTGTTTTTATTTGCTTTGAGAACCTGGAATATTAAAAAGCATGATAATACTAGTAAAGTAAATATATAAATCAGAATTTATCAATAGCAAGTATTCTAATATTAATGGATTATTAGAGACCATCATTAACAATTTTGTCCATGTTTTTATGCTATGTTAAACTACTACATTTGGACTTTTCCTCCATGCATGTATGTCTCTAGGTTATGCTTAGCTACTGATACTTGACATAAATCCAAAATTAGATGTCACATCTTCTTTGTTGGTATTTTTTGGGTTGGGGTCAGGAGGACTTATATCAATTGACAGCTATATATGTATGTTTTTGGTTTTTTACTATATAACTGTAGCTATTGTTCTTTTTATTGCTGGTAGGATGTGTCTCTACAAAAATAATTCCTCCTGGATTACAAAAACATTCAATAAATAAAAAAATACAAATCATTATTTCTTTTATATGAAATGAAAACATTCTATTTTATATTTTACATGAGACTTTTTGGATTTACAACTTGTTCTATACTAGCAGAGATACACGCGCTTTGCATGGGGAAGAAAAAGGGATGCTTGACCTTTGACTTTTAACATTGAGCTTTAAAATTTCTGTGCATCATCTCTATGTGGGGAACCATCATAATGCCAGTTTTGGTCATGATCAGTCAAAAATTATACATAAATAGGTTATCACCTTGATGAACTTTTACCTTGACCTTAAGAATTGTTGTCCACCATCACTTGACTAGAGACCATCTTTATGCCATGTATTGTTATGATCAGTTTACTGATTTGGGCTGTACTAGGGAATTTATTTTAATATACTTTGACCTAGATAGACCATGACCTTGATGACCTTTATCAATTGTAGACAATCATTCTGCTAAGTTTGGTCATGATTGGTCAACTGGTTTGGGCTGTAGGAGAGTTGTACACACACAAACACAAACACACACACACACAAACGCTACTGCTTTATATATATAGATAACAAGTAATTTTAAAATTTAATTCTAGTAAAAATACTGTTTTTGGTTGATCAAGGCAGAATAATTAGCTTATTATAAAAGAACAACAATACTGAAATGCAGTTTCTTATCATCTATTATCTAGTTATCTATTTTAAACAAGGTGTAGTAACTGAATATACCAAGTTAGATGTACATTGATTTTTGCATGATCAGTTCCCTTCTGGAAGAATATTCTTTGTATATAAGTGAATGCAGAAGTTTTTTTCATACAAATCAGGTGAATAAATAAGTATTAGCTTATTTGAGGGTGGACATTATGACACACAAGCATCTTTTTGCAGAACTGGTATGTGCCACCTGTTTTGTTTAAAGTTCAATAATTTGCAGAT
Source organism: Xipholeptos notoides (assembly GCA_036873565.1). Lineage (NCBI taxonomy): Eukaryota > Metazoa > Mollusca > Cephalopoda > Idiosepiidae > Xipholeptos > Xipholeptos notoides. The sequence continues at coordinate 7,916 of JAYKTE010255200.1, read as the reverse complement.
AAATATTATAATGACAAGACTTCACATTGACTTTTACTTCTCTACTTTTATTAGCAGATGTAACTGACATTGCCCGGGTGCCTGTTATTTTGAATGAGGGTGCCTGTTTTTTTTTGGGTTTTTTTTCATTATATATATAACCACAGACCATAACAGTTCAAAATGGCTAATTGACATAAAACAGGAGAAGGAGGTATTAATTCAAATATTTCTAACATCAATTTTTTAGGTTTGTTAATTTTCTTTCATCATATCGACAAAAATCAAAACAATGAAATTTTGTTTTATCAGTTTTAATTAATAATCTTGTTTGGTTGGTTGGAAGAGGTTTTTACATAAATTCAATACACAACACCCAAACTCAAGTAAATTGAATCTAACAAAAAATACAATTGTCCATGGACAATGTCAACATTTTAAGAAATAAAGAGCTCATTAAACTCTAAAATAAATTGATACAATTAATGAAAATAACTTGATATCCTATTAAGAGTTAACTGAGATACAAAAAAAAGAAAGAAAAGCGCTTTGGCTGTAGTTTATCACAGTAAAATGTGGAATGTTGGATTTTCAGTTTGTTACAAGAGATTTATTCAGAACAATCTAGCATTCCTGAGTTTGAGATGAATCAAGACCCCAAAAGAGAAACAGATAGATAGATAAATAGATAGATAGATAGATAGCCAGTTCATATGCAAAGAAAATATTTTGTGCTTACTCATTGATTAATGAATAGAAACTGTATCACAACTTTTATTAATTTAGCATAATCCTTTTATTCTGAACTATTTTGGAAATTTCATATTTTAGAGTGGATGAGTACGGGGATGAAGGATTGGGAGCATGCAGCTCAATATTTATTAACTCAGGGCTGGCTGTAGGGATAGAAATACATTTTCTTTACCATCAACATGCACATTAAAAATAATGTTATCTAAGATGTATATGAGATAACTATGGTTCCTATTTCTGACTACATCTATCTATCTATCTATCTATCTATATATATATTTATGTATGCACACACACATATATATATTTATGTATGGATTTATATATATATATATATATATATATATATATATATATATAAACTCTTTTGAAAAAATAGTGGAAAAGGAATATATTTAGCACTATAGCATTTTTATAATGAAAACCATCATCAGAATGTTGAATTATATTCACAGATTTCTTATAGAAGATGGATAGTAGCTGCTTTAAATGTTGATAGTTATAAATAAACTTTAAATGTGAAGAAATAAAAGATTTGTAAATTACATCTTTAGTCCTTAATGTAATAGTTTGAATTCAGTGAAGTAACAATCAAATTATTTGAAATTTATATGCATACATATATATTAAATATATATCAACTCACGTCTCTGTCTCTGTCCCCACCCTGAAATCTATAAACTTATCTCCTAGCTGTGCTGACATCAAGTGCATCAGCTTCATAGCATTCAACAGGTGAACATTGATTAGTTCAATCTTTTCTGCATAGAGGAATTCAATGACAGATTTTTGCTTCTGCGGCATGACCATGGCAAGAGTTGCTTTCTTAGAGTCTCATACCATCAATATCTGTAACAGAGAGATGAAACTTTCAGGTAATCAATGCATAATTTCAGTCATCATAACTATGCAATTTGCAATCTTCTTTGGTCTATTTGTGTGGAATAAAGAAAAGGAGGCATAATGTTTGGAATGACCTTATTAGATGATGAGGGATTAAAAATTAGCTCTTAGTCTTGTATTTAATTTTTATTAATATACATGTATTAATATATCGGTATGATTACAACAAATTTGCATTCTACTCACTACTCAGATTCTATTATGGATTTGATGCATACAATGTTGCTGAAAAAGCTAGAGAGAAACACTTGTCTTTTAAAGTTTTATGGTCATGAAAAGAAGCATAAACATGATCACAATGTTTTGAAAAATGAAGAAATAAATTCTATAAAAATTCATCACTTTATTTATATACTTTAAATTACATTTTTAAATAAACAAAACATTTTTATGTTTTACAGTGAATAAAAGCCATCAATTGAAATTAGAAGTAATTTATTGGATTGAAAAAAAAAATGAATTGCTCTAAAACACTAAAGATTTAATTCACTGTTTGAATTCAATAAAACAAGTTTTTTTATTTAATTAATGTATTGCAAGAAAATCTGTCATTTTGTTTCTAGTTTTAAAAAGAATTTAAATACAAATCAGAACCAATTCATTTTCTTGATTTTCATTGAAGAGTTTTATTATAGTCAATTGGTTTTTTCTTAAATAAAATGTTCAAGTTTGGATCTTTTTCTAAGTTGGCTTAACACAGATTTTTTTTCTTATGAATATGTTTCATTGATAGTTCTAAATTTGTTTTATGTAAAAGTGTAACTATAAATAATTTAGGTACAATGAAAAGTTAGTTCATTGAAAAGACATATTTTTTTATATTTCAAAGATTATAGTCTTTTTTTAATTCATCTCCTTTGAGCAATGAGATGAGTGAATTCTTTAAAATATAAAAATTGACTTTTGATAATATATTGGTAAAAATAAACTATTCTTATTCACAATGTGTTCTAAATTCACTGTAATTGATATGCGTATATTTATATTATGAAGGGAGAATGAATGAACAGAATAAAAGAATTTAGACATTTCTCATCAAAATTTAAAATATATTTGGCTCTTATAAAGTACTGTCAGTAACATCATGATGTTGCCTGGGAGTTTTTTTATTTACATTTGTATTTTGTTAAAAATATGACAAAAATGAATCTAATGTGTCAAAACTCAAACAGAAAGTTGGACAATTTTTCACTATAGATTATGCATGTCAATAGCACTAGCTTTTGATATTCACACTCTATCCATCATAAAACTTGTTAAAAGCAACTTATTTTGCTTAGATTGTATTTTGAACCTGGTACAGAGCAGATAAGAGCATTGAACACCCAAGAAAAATGGATACCATGAAAAAAAAAAGCATTCCAAGAATAAATTTTAGTTTTGCATAACAAAGATGAAATAAAATTTAAATTAATAATAATTTGGAAAAATTTCACCCAAAAACTAAATCAAGGGTAAGTAAATTGCAAAGAATTGCATTTGGTGAAAGTTGAGTTGAGGGTAGACTTGATTAAAAGGATCATTCTAAAAAGGGTTGTTCTATTGCATTCGATATTGAAAATATCATCCTGCATTAGACAGTTATATCAGGTAGTTGTTTGTTCTTAAATGGAATGTCCAATGATGGACTATTTCATTCAATTTTCAGCTTTAATCAAGCTAAACAGTATGGAGATAGCTCCTGCAAAGGGATGGATTCCGGAGGATTTGCCAAATCAAGGATGACCAAAGGTTCTATCTAATCTGAACAAAATTAGGGAGACAATTTAAAACACTGTCATTTTTACAAACCTTGCAGGGAAGCTGAAAATTTTGTATAGTAAAACAAAGTTTATATATCATTTTTCGTGTTCTGTATACATACAGACAGTACAATTTTGATCAACTTGAAGTTTTACAACTGATTCAATACATAGTCGTCCTGGGTTGCATAGTTTTACTGGTTAAAACACATTTTGCCAAATTTATTTGTTGTGATGGAATCATGATTCTTTAGAAGGTAAATCCAAAGGAAAATGCCATAAAGTGAGTGATTTCACTTAGAATAAAACATGAAGTCATTGTAAAACATGAAAGCGAAATGTGTGTTATTGATTTGTCAAGAGAGTTTGATTGTTGTTCTTTGACAACTTGCCCTTGAATAGAAGGATCCACTGAAATCTGTAGGGCTAGGAAAGGGTAACGATTCTTTCAAAAGTATAGACTTGGCTACACGAAAAGATGGGTTTTGTAAAGGAACATGGTAGCCAACTTGCCAAAGCTACCATGATGGAGGCAATTAACAATTTAATGATTGCCTTAACAAAAATTAAAGGTTCATCTATCCGAGCGTTTTAAACTGCACACCTCCCAGACACTAACTATATATATATATATATATATATATATATATATACAGATGAAAAGAATATAATACCAAAAAGCATTTAGATTAATTTGTTTTATTTAATTTGAGAAGTATTGTCTGTCCTTGCTCAGGTGCCGGGGATATGCTACTAAGGTAGTTAACAAAGCTTATTATAAAGGAAAGCAGTACCATACATTATGTTTGTAAAGTGGTTATTACTCTTTCAAATGTCAATTCAAATTGTAATTCTTGAAATGTAGGTTGCCATTGTGCTATGCAAATGTTGGTGGTCCGAATGTTTTGATGCTTGCCTTTGATCTGTGGTTTTTATAATTCCAAATTTTTACCCCTTAGCAACTATCTATGAGGCTCAAAACCAATTCAAAAATGTTTCTCAGGTCTGAAGATCTATATATCAAATTTCCAGTTTTTACATCCAAAATTGACAGAATAGTTTGATAGAGACCACAAAAGTCCAATATTTCAACTTTGCAGCCAATTTCCTGCTGAAAACAGTTTAACTTTTCCTTATGTCTGAATACCCCGTATATCAAATTTCAAGTCTCTAGATGGAGTAGTTTGGTAGAAAATTACTTGACTCACATACATTTTCACTTTTATAGATACACAGATATTGCAATTTTCTGAAAAATAAATCATTGCAGGTGGCAGTTCAAGGGTTGATATGTTCACGAACATATATGTCTGTCCGACAAACATATTTTTATATAATTCTATCTGAACTTTCATTTTAGTCTCTAAGATTAAATGCATTAAATTTTATTCTCACTTGATGGGAATTTCTAGATAGACTAATTTATGATCAGTCAAAACTGAACAGAAATCACACAATAAAGCTGTTAACTTATGATCTTAGAAACGTTTGAAAATCAATTTAATTGTTTGATTGCATTCAGCCTTTATTGTCATTTTATTTTATGAATAATTGCTTTTGACAAATGTATTTCTTATGCTGATGATTTGTAAAAATAATTATTTACATTATTCAACCAACAGCTAGAGGCATAAGTAGTTAAATTGCTTTTCCTAAGGTTATTAGACCTGATGTTTGATAGCCAATCTGCTGAATATAGAATATCTAGGCTACGTGTGATTTCCAACTTACATTTTATTGACACATTCATAACCTAGGCATATCAGTCGATTTAATCTTACATAACTCAATTTGTGGAATAAAACAGTTAAAAGATTAAACTCAGCAAAATATTGTATTTTAAATTTTGAATAAAGTTGATAACTTTTTCCAAGAAAATTTCTGTTGAGATTTAATGATAATAAACTTGTTTGATTGAAACCTAATCCAATTTTCTAATCAAAATAGATATCTAATTACTTTTAATTTCAATTAGTATGAAACCATTACACAATTTCACCAATAAAAACATTTTCAGTTTAAAAAATAACTGATTGTTAATATTTTTATTAATGGATGTAACATTATGATTTGACAAAAAAAATATAGAATTTAACACTTATTTAATAACATAGGAGTTAAATTTTTTTTTTAATTTGTCTTAATTACCAAGATCACTTAAGATTGACATGGTACCTAAAAAATGCTGTAACATTATTGCTAGTACATCCACTAGTATTGCTCATTTGATTGAAAATATTAACAGGTTAAATTATTTGCCGATTGGTTTTGAGTCAAGAAAATTAAAATTTGATTACTAAAATTTGTTTTAGAATAATTGACTAAAAATGTAAATATTTAATTTAGTTAATTTAATTCTTGTAAGATGAATTTGAATCATTTTAGTGAAAGTATTTCAGTTATATTTGGACAATGGGTAGAAAATATAAATAAGAGACATGGAATGAGAGAGGGGATAGAGACAGAGGTCCGGCAAGGTATAGACAGGTTTTAGTTGCCAGTGCTGTCCGGAATTATAACCTCTCTTGCTCTCTATCATTTACAGAACTTTTTATGGTACAAAAAGAAATACAAAAATATGAGAAAATATTTTCATTAAAAAATATTTGTTTGTTGTTCCTTTTCCATGTCACTGAAGAAGTCAGCCAGCTGGATAAAGTTTATGCTGGGGAAATTGAAAACAAAGAAGCTGAGAGAAGATTCCTCATGTACCTAAGAAATAAATGAATAGGTCCCAGCATACCCTTATGGAAGCGTGAAGTGTTTACCAAAAAGAAATAGATAAAGTTGGAGTCCTGCCAAAGATTGACAAAAGGGTTCCTAAGTTAAAATAATACCAGAAGAAGGCTGAAGCATATATTGCCTGAAACCTGAATGTAACAAAAAGATTTTAAAAAGCCAAATAATCAGAATAATGTAACATTTCTTGTTCTAATTCACATAGCGTGGATTTTTATGAACATACTATGAAAATAGAGAAATTGAAACAAACCATAAGCAAGTTCAGAAAGTTTTTAATATATTTTGCAGAATTACTTGGTTTTGCCTGTGGGCTATGTCAAAATTACACAAAAATACCATGAAATCATTTCCCTATCTTTTTAGTAATTCTAGAGCTAATTATGTATTTCAGAGTAAATTACAAGCACAAATGATTATTCAAAGATTGTTTGCAAAAGTAATTAACAAAAAAAAACAGAAGCAAAAACAAGTTCTTCTTTTTAAACTTATAACAATGCTGAAAGAAGAGTTACTGCTGAATGATTGAAGTTAAACATTGTGGGAACTGTTTTTTTTCTAAAATAATTACTATATGCAGAACAGGCTTATATATGCAATAGGGTTGTAGGTCAATACAAAAAGAACCATTTCTTACAAATTTCTTATTAAATAGTATCAAATTTGAATCAATGACACATTTATCCCATTTGTAAGTAGTTTACAATTCCATTCATAAATTGACAATGAATAGAAATCTTTATGTCTATAAGAGCAAATTTTCTCTATCTATATCTATATGTTATATCTAAGTTTGTATAATGTTTTTTAAGAAACAAATGTAAGAGCACTAGGCCGATAAAAAGCAATACCGAAGCTTTGATGATTTTATTAAAACAGCTTAAAATTTTCCCTTTTCTCGAGAAGGCAAAATTTTTCAATTTTCTTGTTATATTAGCAGCACATTCAACTCACCAGCAGTTACAACAAATTTATCCCGAAAAGTTAGTCACATTTTTTTTTATATCTTCAAATACAATTTAGTATATAACTTTTACATAATCTGTTCTTATATAAGGGGTACAGCTCTTGAGGAATATTGAATTATTTTCCATTGACTTTATCAATTTATCTCAGAGTTTGTATGGATTAAACATATTGTCTAAATTTATAGTCTGAAGAGATAGGTAGGCACATATTTTCATTTTCATATACTTCTGTTCTTATTTCAATAAGATTGATCTTTATTCAACCCTTTTTCTGTATATTTTCTTTTAATTTTCTTTACTGCTATTATTTTCCTCTTTCTCCTTTTATCTCTTTAAAGGTTTATCATCACTTTATATTTTTTATATATCACTCATTTGATTGAATGCATTTCTCAATATAATTTCATTTTATTGTTTAAATTTGCCTCTTTTTTTTCTTTCCTTCCATTGTCTTTTTATTCTTCCATTTTCTTTCTTTCTCTCTTGAAACTCTTCTTATGCATACTATTAGTTCATTTTTTTCAAATATTTTTTCTCATCCTTTTGACATAATTTATTTCATGTTTATTTTTGTAAATATTCTATACCATCATTTAATACTTATATTACCAATACAAGGTTGTTTTTTTAATCTCGTTCCTTGCTGTATGAATTATAACAGCCCAAGGATGCTGATATATTGGTTGAAATAAATCTGTAACTGTAAGGAGTGGATCTGTTTTCAATTTATCAACCTATTCTTTGAATTTGTGTTGAAGCATATATATATATATATATATATATTATTTAATGAGTATGTTCTCTACCTAGGTTTCACCCTTGGGATCTAACC
>JAYKTE010255199.1:0-30924 GCA_036873565.1 Xipholeptos notoides | reverse complement strand
TTAATGAAGAGATTCAGCAAAATAATTGCTTTTTTATTTTAGCTTTATACATTTTATTACCAGTTTTGTCTTACGGGAGTTAAAAACGTGGTATACCTAGAGCTTAAGTTAGTGCAAAAGTAACTAGCAATTCTCCAGAAGAGTACACATAAGGATCCCAGAAAAATATACCACACCCATCTTTTTCTATATAAGTAGTAGTCTTTGGACAAGCCAAAGGAGAAGAGTTCTTAGAAAGTAGGGAGTGAGAAGCGTTGTCATAATCAGTTAAGTGGATAAATTAGTTTTGTGAAAAAGTTAAACTCTAAAATAGAGTTTGCCAGATGTCGATAATAAGTTAGCTGCAACAATTGGAACTGAAGAAATAGATTTAATTACAGTATAGCACCAAAACAATTACTTATAAGAAATTGTATTGACAGAAACTGTGAACAACAGGACTTGACTGCCTCTTCTCACTTTATCTATTCTTTTCTATTTCAACCATTTTTCTTCCTTCCTCGCAACAGAAAGAAATGTTCTCCTTCAAAAGTAATCTTAATTGTTTTATTCACTGTATATAAAAATCTGAATTGAAAGAACCACTGTTCTCATTTCTATTCTTTAATTTTTTTCCCACTCTTCACTGGTACAACCTTCCTTGACAACAATTCATAAAATTATTACTAGTGTAATTATTATTAGTGTTTATATTATTAATGTTGTAATTATGATTATTATTATACAATTTCTGTATATCTGCTGAAAAACAACAACAATCCTTGATAACAGTCCCAATCAGACCCAGATTAAGAATTCTTATTGTTTAGATAAATAAAAATAAAAACACAGCAGAAGTGATTTATTCTTAATTTGCACCAAATTAAAAGCCTGCAGAGTCTCACGTCCAAACCATGAGAATCTAAAGGAAGAAGAGGTAATACTAGTGATATTAAAATCAAAAAATGTTAATCAATACTAACCTGTAACATATTCCTTATCAGAACAACAAGGGACCTTAATTTTACATAAAACAACAGGGCCAGACTCCAAGATATTTTCATCATGTCGATATTTTGCAGGCTGTTTTCGATCATTGGCTCGTATCACCTCTGGCAATGAGTTTTCCATTTCCTGAAAGAATGCCTTTTTATCAAAGAGTGCCAAGTTCTTTTCAAAATCAAATTCTTTAAGGAAGGATTCAGAAGGAGCACTGAAGCAATCTTCACGGTTCATCAGTTTTCGACGGCACTCAATTTTCCGGGATGGAGTGGCTTTCTTCCGAGTTTCAGAAGCTAAAATAAAAATTAGATATTTTTAATCCTTCAAATATAATGTTTCTAACAATTGAACATTGTAAAAGATAAAATAAATACAAAAAAAAATACAAGGTAAAAACAAAACAAGAAGGTTAAACGTGTAATGTAATAATGAACGAGAGGAGAGATTTAAATATTCACATACTTTTTTGAGAGAGCAGTGTACTAATGAAGTAGAAGTCACATGACCAAGTGTTGTCGGATGTTGTTTTGCAGAATTCTGTCAAGTATTCTGAAATGTTAGCCTTTGTTCATAAAATAATTGATATCTAAAGGTTGACAGAGAGAGCTGTCCCAGAGTGCGAAAGACTACAGGTCAGAGACTAGAAAATCAATTTGTTATTTTAGGATTTGGGGCAGGGAGTCACAAAAGATAATAAAGTTATCTTTTCTTAAACTTTTTTGCTTTAAAAATTGCTTAGGAAAATTATTTGATGAAAATGCCAAGAACTTTAATATAATTATTATTGCCAAAAAAAAAGAAAAAGCTATTTTTCAAGGATTAACTTTGTATTAATTAGAATGACAAACTTTAAAGTAATTTTTTAGTCTTACTTTTTTAAAGAATCATCAAAAAAATCCATTTCAATAATAATAAATCTAAATTGATCATTGAAATTTTTTAATGGACTTAAATTATGACAGTGATAGAAAAAAAAATATTAGTGAGTGAAATTTTTTTTTTTTAAATATCTTTATTTGCTAACAACATATTTACAAAAAAAATGGTGGACTAGTACAATTCACACAGCCTCTTTTAATTTTTTCCAATTTTTTTGCGGAATATTATCAAATCAACACTAATCTACCAGTTTATCTCTAATAAACTGAAAATTCAATAAAAATTTTTAGGGGTGCTCAGTTTTGCATACAATGCTTTAATAAATTGATCATCCATATTGAAAACACTTGACAAAAACACAGGAACAAATTTTTTTCTAGAAATAAAAAAAAAGTATATTTCTTAACATTTTGTTGTAAATATTCTATTAAAAGACGTAATAATTCTCTTAAAAAGTTCATCTCCGACAAATTTTCATACATTTTTTTTTTACAAGATAAAATTTTATACAATATCAAATTCAATAAACAAGACAATTCAGTATATTTATACAAAATTCTTATAAAAAATTATCAAGTGATTCTTTTAAAGCCTCAATGTCATTAGTAGTAAATAGTTATGCTATAATTGCTCTTTCCAGTTTATACTTACTTTCAGAAAAATAATTACCAACATTTTTTCTACATCTACACTTTTATCTAGAGCAGTAATAAAATGTAAAGAATTTAGCTTTAGTGGCAGATTTACCACAAAATTTGAAATAAATTATAAATTGTTTAACTCTATTAAGTATCAAACTAACAAGGTAATAAAAACATGCTTAACTTTTTAATCTAGAATTTAACATTTTTACCACTTTTCTTCTAAGTTTACTGAAAAAAGATATTTTAAAAGAAACCAGAAGAAAAATCTATAGAAATTTTAAAGCCAAGGTAAAATATACTCAATATAACAAACAGTACTGATACCATAACATGTTAATTATGATGAATTTAAATTATAACTGTTAGATTTCGGTCATTAAAAAAATCTCTTTATTGTTATGAAAATGTGTATAAACATTTTAGTCTTATTCCTAGTTGAAAAATGTTTTTAGAAAATTCAATCGCAAAATGTATCTTTACAAAACTGACAGTTTTACATACAACACTTTTTTTCATTATAGAACATTTCAATGGCTAGCATTCATTTAAAAAGTAAACTTTAAAAAATCTCTATTAACCAAAGATAAAGTAAAAAAACAAAACTTATATAAATGGTTAAAAACTAAAATACCCACAGGACAACAAAGGATTACTGAAAGCACTACAGAGATGAAATGGATTGATAAGTTTATTTAAACTTAAGAATTAAAACACTTTTGAGAAAACAAGAAACAACAGAAAGAAAAATAATCCAAAAGATATTTTTTTACTATTTAATTTAATATGTATATATACATACTAATAATTTTGGTATATGCATGCAAATAATCTGACATCATACCAAAAATCTTTTTAAAAAATACACACACACCAACAATTCTGACATATGCATGCTGCACATTAACTGACAGCATCATATCAATAAAGATATTAGGCTAATCACAATAGAAAACAGATAATACAAAACATTAGTATAATAATAATAATAAATATATAAAAAATATAAACAAAGGTTTCTAATATGACTAGATGCAGACATCAAATTTTGGCTGGAGTTCACTTATTTAACTAGCTAGGCTGATAAATACCTTGGACATTTTGAAGTTTATTCTTATTTTCCAAAAGCTTAGCTTTAGCGCCAATGTCTCCTCCTGAAGATGACAAAAAATTTCAAGCATATCAATAAACACTAATTCTAGAACAGTTATTGTACCCTGTAGAAATCAACGAAGAGTCAAAAAAAAAAAAAGAAAATGATTGAAAATTCAAAGCTGAATAGAAGATGATATATACTGGGTCAAGCAACAAACTAAGTTAGGCTCAAGGCTGGTTTTACGTGCTCATTATATCCAAGGACTTTTTGTAATCAGTGTTGTCCTTCACCTATATGAGTTACTCTCCTAAAGTTAATGGGGCTCAGCTACCCAGGTTTTTTAAATCAGAGTTATGCTAATACCTAGATGGGATACTCTCCCGAGTTAACGACCCTTATCTGCCTGAGGCAGCGGAAAGTGAATTTAATGGTTTTGACTGGGATTTGAACTTTTATGATATGATTCCAGAGTCCAAGGTTTTACCACTCCTCCACCTTTAAGCTGAATAGAAGATGCTTTGAATTAATCAAGTAAAATAACTTCTTTTAATTTACAAATCAGAAATACCATCCCTTTTCTGCATTATCTTCATATATCGAAATTCTTTCAAGGAGCTGCTAGTTTCCAGAAAACAGCAATATACTTATCTTAAGTACATGATAAATGTCTTTATCATGATTTTCTAATGAAAATATTTGTCATTTTGTTCTCAAACTTTATCCAGATACTTGTGTAATTTGTTAAGCTAGAGTTTCTAGATGTTTATTCAAATGTTTATAAAACGTTTCCATTCTGCTGTTTATATTTGAGGATATTTCATCTATCAAACCTTTGTTAATTTTGTGATTTAAAAACATGCCAACTATATTCATTAGATTAAAAATGAAACAGCTTTCTTTGATTAATTTAGAATAGATTAAGATAAGTTTCATTCATTCAAATAGAAATTTGTCTAATTATCAATATTGGCAAATATGTTGTTTTTTTTTCATTTTTGTAATAATTTGAGGAAGCTAGATATTAGGATAAACACTTTTACCTAATCTATAAAAGACTTTTAAAATGTTATAAAAAGACTGTGTAGCTCAAGGGTGTCCAAATCTATTTCACTGAGAGCTGCATAAACAAAAGTACCCAAAAGATTTGGCCACTTACCAGTAGATAGTGATAATACCTAATCTCCAATGTATTATTTCAGTAAACCGAATCAAAGAAAGATAAACTATGCTTCATATTTGAATCTGCTTAAAGAAAAAAAATTTCATCACAGTTCTTCATTAATGGGTTTTTATTTATATTATTGTGAAAATAATTGGTAGCTCATTCTCTTAGCAGCAACTTTAGATTGTAGAATCCAATACCCATTCACAGTCCTGTAACAGGGAAAAAGGTGAGAAGAGATGGATATATTTTGACCTTTTATTGAAGTTGTTAACACATCAACTAATGCTGGTTGGAAATTGTTAGTATTATTATTTCATTAGATTTAGATTAACCAAAAATATTAAGTATAAAAATAAATTCAAAACTAAACATGCTACAAATAGGAAGAATTGTAATCTTTAATTAGCAATATAAATCCAAATAATCAGTCAATTTCTTGACATAAGAAAACCTATTCATAAATTAACATTTGTAGAGAAGTGCATATTTCCTTCTTAAATGCATTTATTTGCATACATACATATGTCTTTAATGATATATTTATCCTTCAGAGTTGAGAATTTTTGGATTAATTATCTGAACAAACTTGAAGCCAGCAGCAGAGTGTTGAAACAGATCCTTCATCCTGAACTTGGACAAGGTTTACATGAAACTGGTGGACTGAAACAAGTATAAAGATATCCTCAAAAGTCACTAAGATCCCATTTCAGTCAGCAATACCTATCCAAAATTAGAGATAGCTGAAGAAAACAAATCTGGAGAACATCATCATTGGATATGATGGACACTTTGTATTAGTATCATTTCTAACCACAAAACTTGATATATAGAAAAATATATAAAACTTGGTGAACATACCCAGTACTTCTTTGGTTATATAAAATTGGTAAAATCTGTCTCTATTTAATCAAAAAGATTAACTTTCCAATATTTTAAGGATACCAATTTCTGTTGCCTCTAGCTTGGACCCACTCTCTACTTGTATTCTATTGAGATTGAAATTTTATCACATTTGATCTATTTGACCAATTCAATATTCTGCACTAAATACAACAAAGGAAATGAAAATGTCTTTGCACTTCTACTTTAACAAAGCTAAGAAAGCCATAAAAAAACAGATCATAATTGTGGTGTTATTTTTGGAGTGGAACAAAACGTTGAAGGGACGAGACACCGGTTGTCACCGTCAAGACGGGATCACGTGGGACGCGAGAGAGAGGCGAAGAACGCCTTGTCGAAGCGAGGAGGAGAAGCGGAGTGGCCTCAGGGCGAGTGGAAAAGGATGGCGGGCAGTGAATGTGGCCCGGTGAATCTGTTCTATGGTGTTATGTGTTATTGAGTCGTTCGTTTCGGTTATTTGAGCTGGGCGCTCTATGCCGTGTGTTAACCATGAACTGTTTATTATTTGGACTATCGTGTAAAGACGTAATGTAAATGTGTTCTCATTTATTCGTATAATATATGTTTCTTGTTCTTAACAACAGGATGTTGTTGTCATTTATTTTACCTGTTTGTTACAATATCCCCCAAATGCCATATATTTTGACTCATCTGTAATATTAAGTGAAAACTGTGTTAGTCGAAAAATAAATGTTTACATTTTTCAAGTTCTACTCTCCTAAGTTGTTTGGAATTAGGTTTTCATTCTATCTCTCTTTCAATTAGTTTTTTCTGTCTATCACCTTTTCAACCTATTTGTTAATCACACAGATGAAAAAGGCTTTTTGTCTTCCTCAACACAGCTTCTTTTTTATCTCTGTCCTTTTCTAGACTGGTGATAATCTTCCTAAGAATTTCAGACAAAGGATTCAGATAAATAAAGAGTGGTCATGACCTTTTGTCTGATCCACACCCTTTATCTTAAAATGACCTTTTCATTCATTCTAATTTTTTACATCAACATACACACACATGCGCATTTCTCCATCATTGTTACATGCATACATTTCAATCATTTACTGCTGGAACATTTTTGTCATCCAAACCCTATCTTGTTACATATCAAAAACACCATCGGTAACTGTGGAACATAAGATTTTGCTCCAAGAGCAAAAAAGGAATAAGATGGATTTATGAATCGCAAACTAACATAAAGGATATAAAATTAAATATTGAAAAAAAATATTTTTAAAAGAATAAACAAACATTAGAACCCTTTAAACCTCTACAATAGATTAATCAGAATCCCACTTGGAAATTTTCTCTTATATCCATAGGAAAAATATTTTTCATACTATATAGAACAATTTCCTTCCACAATATTTTGAATTCTCCTTTAAACTCTCAAAACACAACTGTCTAGCCAGATTTAGAGTTAACCAGCCTTCTGTCTGTAAAAAAGTAACTTTTCTAATTTTATACTTTAAGATAAGAACATGGTCAAATCATTGATCTTTCAACTTCATTCACAAACTATTGAAAGTTGGTTTATACTTTTTAGTTTAGATTTGTATGTTTACATTTTGATATAAAAGTTTATATTTCTTTACATTCGTGCTTACATTATTTACTTAACCTTCTTGATAAACATATATTAACAATTTCCATTACCTAATTTTAGTTGAATCCTTCACTTTCAATGGTTAAAAAATAAATCAATATAGAGATAATTAGAATATATGTAAACTTGTATAAAACTTGTTTAAATTCAATCAACCTACCTGAATTACGTCGTTGTTTCATTTGCTCATCTTTATTGGTCGGTGTGCGTCTATGATTGCCATTATTGTTGGCCCAATAAGAGTTCTTCTCTTTAGAAGGCGTTCGTGTTTGATTATAGCAATAATCTGAACAATTCACTACTTTAACAGGAGAAGCCGTCCCACCACAAATAGCTTCCATTTGTTCTTTGGTGAACTTTGAGGGAGTTGACTGAATAGATATAATATCTTGGGCATCTTCAGCTGATTTGATTATGGACAGTTCTCTGATATCTCTAGCACTGAGAAAAAAAAAAGATCTTTGTAACATTTCTGCATAGTCATATAAAGACATAATAAACTAATTCATTTTTAACAGTAACACACAAATTGATACAGTGATGTGTAAATACCTAAGGGTTCTTCAAAAAGCTCTAAACTCTATCCTCTAAAAAGTCAATATTTACAAAAAAACTAACACCTTTTCTGCAAAGAGAAGGCTGATACAAAAATGGAGAAGTGTGAGGAACAAAACAGAGGTTGAAGCAGTTATAAAGTATCTCGATTAGACTGTTTTTTTTAACAACTCTCATATGTAAAAAAAATTTAAATAAATGAAAAAATAAATAATGTTATATTTCTATACAGTCACTACACATAATTTTAAGTAGCAGAATAGCTCAGCGTTGTCCACGCAACTCAAAAAAAATTTTGGTATGGCCAAAGATATATATTTATTTAAATCAAATTATAACATCATCATTCAACACAAAATCTTGTATAACTTTTAACATTCTAACTTAATCATATCCACACTCTTCTTTCTAGGAGCTGATTTTTTTTTTTATCATCGCTAATTCTGAAACAAAACCTATCTAAGAATACTCCCAGAAACATGAAGTACATTTGTGTAAATTTGTGTAAATTTTCAAGAAAATCTATTCAGCCGTTTCGGAATCCATAGGGAATTAACACACTCAGAGTCAAAGTTCCATTTATCAATAAGTTTAGATTCCTTTTTCACTGAATTCTTTCTTACACGGTTTACTTTTTAGATCTCCATTGCCTGTTCAGCAACCATTAATATATATTTAGCAGGTTAACTATCCCCAAGACTTATAATGACTACCAATTAACTAATTACATACTAATTCTAGGAACTAGAACCCATTACATTTTTTTAAGTTTAATTTTTCATTATTATGTTAGCACAGAAGCAGAGTTTTTTGTGAGTCAAAAATTATCTGTACTAAATACTAAAGATAGGTCACATGGCAAAAATGGGAATAATTCTTGACTGGACTTTGAGCTACTTCAATATATCAAACTCTTTAATACTTAAATTGAACAAACTATCTTAAGATATGGTTTTTAGTTAGATAAATATAATTACAACCAAAGTGAATAGTCTCTGAATAATTACTTTTGGTGATGATTTGAATCTTACACTAAATAGTTCAACATTTACTCTAATTTGATTCTAAGACTTATACTTGAGTAGGTGTGCTATTCTCTATTTAGATCATTACTTCGGTTTGTTAATTTCTTTGTATTGTTACCATATAACAGGCATAGCTATGAGCCTATTCTTAAAGCCCACTCCCAATCTATTTTAGTCACAAATGAAAAACAATATAGACTTCAAGAAGAACAGTAAAGTTGAGCTGATTAGTATTCTAATATTCAAATTTTTTTTATTTTTGTTAAAAAAGAGAGAGAGAGAGAGAGAGAGAAAGAGAGAGAGAGAGAGAAAATAAAGAAAAGATTTTTAAAGTGATTCATAAAAACTCATGAGAAAAATTAAAATTTTGGCAGGAATAAGTGAAAACTTACAAAATAGAAATGTACTAGTTTGTAACAAACTGTAAAATTTACTAGACCACTTGTGACACATTTTAACCAATTACCATTTTAAGTAAATCTTACCATTCATTTTTATAATCATAACATATGTTAGTTAATAATAGTTATTTTCTAATTAATTAGGTGGAGTGAACAGAAATCAAATTTTATGGAAAGTTGTCTAATGATTAAAAAAAAATTAATACCAATGCTTAATTTAGAGACCATTTTACAAAAGATCATAGTATAATTTATAAATCTTTATTTAAAATTGGAAATAAATTTTTTTCATGAAATAGTGATATATTACTAAAATATAAAAAAGTAAAAAAATATACTTACTTCACTGTAATCTCAGGTAGTTCATATGCAATTCCATTTCGGTAGCATTTATCAATAGTAATTGTTTGGTTATCATCATTAACTGATTTTACCTGTCCCTGGTAATTTCCCAAGGTGTCCCCACAGTCCAAAGAGACAATGCACCCGACATAACCAGACATTCTACAAAAATAAAAGAATAATTCACATGGTTAGAAATTAGTGGATAAACTCATTATAACTTATATGTCAAGAAGCAGACATACTAAAAATATAATGTACCAACTTGGATTAGAACTCATGTATTACAGACAGCTCCAAAGATTAAGCCCTTACCACGAGAAAAAGCCTTTTGTCGTGTATGTGAAATTAAGTTATGTTGTAAGTATCCATCCACTTCACTGAATATTACTCCAGGATATAAGCCACACTATAATCATAAATTAGACTATATTTCAACCAATTCAAAAAACTTCAACATTATAATTGTTTAATTACAAATATCATTTCCTAATCAAAATTGAATTTTAAACATTTTAATGAAGTATTTTTGCATCAGAACTGTTTATTTAATGAGTAAATTATTGCTATAATTTAATCCTTTAAAAATGTTTTAATTTTTTGCTGAATAATACTTTAAAGCTTACTGCCAAAATTATATATTTTTAAAAAATTTTTGATTTAAGATTTTTTGAGGAGGAATCAATTTCATAATCCAATTATACCTAGAGCACTTTTTAGTCATTTTTAAAAAATAAACACAGGAAGCATACATATTTTGTTTACGGTAGAGGGAGGATAAAATAATTAGATCAGATGACAGTATATTCTTTATAATCTAAAGTAAATAGTATTCAGAGTTCAGTTAATAAATATTGGATATGAAAATCTTTGAAAAAGAAGTAATTCAACAATTAACGTTTTTTATTAAAGAAATGAGGACATAACATTTCAAGTGTTTCTACTAATTTATGAATAAAAATATTCTGTTAAAAAAAAGAAAAAAAACTATCTGTATCGGAATTTTCAGAAGTATAGGTTTCTTTCCCAGAGATTGAGTTGTTTTTCAAGCTATTAAAAATCTATTAAAATCCATTATTTCACATAACTTGTGGTTTTTCCTGAAAAATAAAACCCTAATATAAAACTTCTCCTATAATTTTTAACAGATTTTAAAACTTTAAATATCCTCCTAAAATATTACCCAGTTTTCAATGTGATTTGTAAACAAGTTTTAAATACTTTTTAAAAAGGTTTTAAATCAATTAAATTAATAATAATTCATTTTATATTTAATTAAAAAGTAGAAACATTTGCTATAATATGCAAAAATATTTTAAAAAATAAGTACCTTTTTTATTAATTCAATTTATTTTTCAGATTTTTAAATTCAAACTTTTTCATTGAAATTTTGCAGGCACCAAGTTTAAGAATTGTAATCTCGTCCTAATAGCATAATAACAATAACCAGAAAATATTTAAATTATATGTAAAAATTTAAAACTAAATGAAATCAGTGTTATTTTTACTAAAAAGATAGGATTGGTTACCAGGATGCTATATCCAATATCATTGCAGCAGAGTCAGTCAATGGGAAAAATGTATAGATTTTTTTTTTTTTGTTTCAAACATTGAATAGCCAGGAATCTTATGATAGAAACTAAACATGTTTGCTTTAAAGAAATAAATAGAACAAAAGAAAGAAATATGAAATTCATAAAAAAAATCAAGATATACTTGACAAAATAACTAAAAAGTAGGATTTCAGCATGTTATGTGAAAAATATATACTAATGCCAGATAAATTCTATTAAAATACAATACTGTTTCTTATTGAGTTATATTTTCATCTATAAAATATCCAATATTACCCATGAGAGGTTGCTTCATGTTGGCTAGTGATTAATAATCAATTCAAATAATAAAAAGGTTTTTGTCAATATTTTTGGCATAATAATATGTGTATGAATTTGGAGAAAACTGTTTAAAGACCAACCAAATGACAATGAACTGTTTCTACATCTTTAAAATGATATGTTTCAGTGCAGAGAGATTTTTCAGTCGTGAAACTACTTAAAATTCTTTATTTAAGTTAGTCAGACTTCTACTCTCATCTTTTCACAAAGTTTCGGCTTTCTTCAGGTATTGCTCAAACTTGAGATTCTTCTTGGAACTGCAAATTTAATCCTTTATTTAATCTATGGGGGTTCCCGGGTTGACTGTCCATATTTCTTCAGCAGTATCAAATACTATGTCAAGCTATATACATTTTTGTTTTTATTATATTTACAATTACATTGTTTCATTTTAGTTGGAAAAGGGGTGGGATCTTTATTTTTCTTAAACATTTCAAAGAAAAACTATTTTCATTTTTCAATTAAAGGAATGTTTCTAAAATAAATAAACATAGGGAAAAGGGTTTGTTTTATTTTATTTTTTTAGTTTTTCATCTTACGTTAACAAAACAAACTGCAATGGGTGTCATTTTAAAGACTCCGAAACACGGGGATTGACGTTTCCAGTTAAATAAAATATTTGAGTAGAAAACATTTCACTCCCCCCCCCACACACACACACACAAAAAAAAAACTTTAAATGTGTTTTAAGTGAAATTGATGTTGTTGGCGGTGATATGGGGCGAGCGTGCAGGTTCAAGATTAAATTGAGTGGGAAAAAAAGAAATAAAAACGACAACAAACACATTTTTAAAAATAGAAATATGGGCTTTTTTTATTTGGATTTAGAAAAGGGATGTTTCAGGGGAACTACTAAATCAAACCAATCACAATGAATATGAAAACTTTGAAGGAATTTTTTTGTCAACAAAGTAAAAATTAAGAATAAGAGTGTTTACAATTCTCTGGATTGACATTAAAACTTAAATTTACTGTAATATAAAACATCACACAAAAAATATACGGAGCCAGAGCATTATTTTTATTTATTTATTTTATAGAAATAATCTAATTTTATTAACGAATAATATTGGTAAAACCAAAACTTGCACTTGCAGGCACTTATTATTTTTCAAAAATGAACAATAAACTAATCCCCAAAGTAGAGTTAGAAAAAGGTTTGTTTATTCCATTAAATTTATTTTTTTCTTTATGGGAAAAAATGACCTGAATTGTCATCCATGAAAAAGAAAATAGGTCAAAAAACAGTCAATTCCCCACTTTTTAATTTTTTTTTTTTAAGGTTTTCGTTTGTAAAAGCAAAAACATTACAAGAAAAAATATTAGGGTTAAAATAAGTTCGTTGTTGTATCTTATTCATCATTATTATTATAATTTTTGTGAAATAAATTGAATAACCACCAACCACCACCATAAACAAGTCCAATGATAAACAAAATATTTTCAAATAAATATTAATAAAAAATTATGTTTTGTTTCGTCTAAATTAATAGATTTTAAAACAATACCCGTTAAAAGAATTAGACCGATAATTTCGGACGAGTTTGGATTTTTATTTTAGATTCTCAAGTGTTATTGTAATTATTTTTAAATCATTCATTGGGACAATTCACCAAAAAACAAAACCTACCACAAAACAAGTTTATTGTCTTCTGAGTATATGTAAAAATATGAAAATGTCTTTAAAACACTGTTAAAGACTTTCGTTGTATTTTTTATCAGTATTTTTACAAAATGCATTTAATTAGTGTAAACTGACAGTGTGACAGACACTGAATAATGAATGAATGCACTCACTTGTACGTGTACGACGTGTCGTTTACACAAAACAACAAAAACAAGTGCATACAAAATATAAGGAAAACAAAGATATTTTGACTAAGATATTTTTGTCTGCTGTGTAGTGTTTCCCATTAAACAAAAACAAATTGGGTTATTTTTTAAAGTTAGTTTTTATTTTTTAATCAAAATATTTTTGTAAAATAATTAAATAATGAAATGACAAGACAATATAATACTAATAAAAAAATTATGAAATGTCTAGTTCTACGACAAGAAAATACTAATTTTTATAGACGAGAGAAAGAAATAAGGAACAAAAATGATGAAAATAACAATAACATAAAACATTTTGGAAGGGATTAGCTTCAAAATAAAAATATGAAATCAATAATCAAACCAAAATTAGATAATTCTTTCAAAATAAAATAGTAACTTACTCGTTTCTAGGAACACATGTATCGCTTAAAGTTGCTTTTTAAGAATAGGGTAATCTCTGAATTAAGTTGTAGGTTTGTTTTTAGACTTCAGAAAAAAGGATCGCGACTCGAACTCGACTATGGCGCCTCGTTCATAGCATCATCGTTGACTTCCGGTTGGATACCCGGTCTTGTAAAATACTTCCGGTTGAATAACGTCATAATAACTTCGAAAAATGCAAATATACATAACGTGAATTCCTTCAAGACTGAAACATAATATTTCATGATTTATTATCATATAATTTATTCATTGTCATCATTATGCATAAAAACCCTACAATTATTTGATCTTATTGAGTGTCAATAATAACTGTTGTAACCTTTGTAGTTACAATTATTATTATTAGGTATTAGACGGTTCAAGGGACATAACTCTGTAGGTTTCTTTTTTCAATTTGTAAAAGAAGCGGGAATTATTAAGAAATACGACTTTACCGACGATACAAACTTACGTTTTGTTTTTTAACTAAATATTCTTTTAATCATAGCGATAAATATTTTTTTCAATTGATAAGAACACGTTCAATTAGAAACAAAGGTTAATAACACCCAATTTAAAAACTTGTGGCGGTAGGTGTCGTTAACACCCAGTTTAAAAACTTGCAGGGTACGGTCGGTACGGTATTTTTACCAGGCACACTAAAAGATGCGTGGATTGGGGGAAAAGAGGGCCCCAGGTACCACTCTCAATAGTTTCAATCATTATATCAAGTTGATATTAACTATTACCTTTTTTATTTCTCTCTGTATTCTGTCTTTTTGTTAATACAATATCTAACTAACCAATGTCCAAGTCTTAGTGACCCTCCCAAGCCACAACAATTGGTTTCTTGTAAAAATTCGCTGATTTCACAATTTTGGCAAACGCTTTTAATAGCTGTTTTAGAAAAAAAAATTATTATTATTGATTTAGCCTAAAATAATTTGTTTAGAAATAGTTCCTGATATTAACAATTTCTCTGAAGGACTTCTAAAATAGGAATCTACAATTGTAAATTACCAAGCTTCATCCCAGAAATATGAATGACAAGAATATTTATTCATGATAAAGTAGAGGAAAATTAATCTGATTTGCAAATAATCAGTCTAAAATAATGGCTGGTTTTAGTTTCTGTAGAGTGCATGACACAAGTGAGTGAATTTTAGTATCTGATTTTGAGTTTGTCACTGACTAAAGTACAATGGACATTCCAAAAGTAATAACTCCTATTTTTTATTCTGCCCAAATGGATCAGAGGGGATTGCAAATTGAATTGTTATGATGATTGAACTTATGCATTAATGAGCTGAAAATTTCATCTCTTTGTTACAGAGATTGGCCGTGTAAGATTCAAAGGAAGCAACCCCTGTCATGGACACGCATCAGAAGCAGAGATGTATGATTGAACTTCTCCATGCAGAATAATTGAACTGACCAGCATCCACCAGTGCCTGTTAAACGTTTACATAGACGATGCAGTTGATTTTAGCACAGTTAGGAGATGGGTTTGTTGATTTCAAGGTGGCGACAGAGAAGCGAGTGAAAAATCACAATCCAGACATGAAAATGACCTTCCTGGTTCATCACTGTCTAAACTGCATTAGGAATAGTAGTGATTACTACTGTAGAAAATAAAATCTTGAGCACAAAAGGTAGCCCATTTTTAGACTAGCACTCCCATCTTTGTAGCTCTTCAACTTTTAAAAAATAGGAGGCATTACTTTTAGAGCTACCATCATACCATGATTTTCAAGGCTTTTCATAACATCCAGTCACTAATCATCAAACCTTGTTGGTGTCAGACCAGAAAATAAAATTAGACATTAAAAATGTTTTTAATTTGAATGATATGAATTGTCTCCACGGTCATTGTAGATAATTCATATGATTCCAAGTACTGAAAAAAAAGACAGGTTGTATAAATATACCAAACAAGACAATGATAATATTTGTATTCAACATAATATAAATACTTTTTTTTAAATCCTCTAACAAAAGAGTCAACAGTGTAGGAAATAGACATATCTTATAATATGTTTGTATATTTAGAGAGATGCTATTGTGAAAAGATTTATATTTAACATACTGAACCTGGAATGTGTTTATTTACCTGTGAATGTGAGTATTTAGCTTAATTGTTATACATTTAAATGTATGTTAGTTAAAGGATTGAATGATATAAATTAGTGTAAATAAGTGACATCAATTGTCTACATGAAAATTTCATTGAGTGACTGACACATAATGCGCTCTTTGAAAGAATATACAAGGGTCATTCCCAAAATAATGCCATCTGTTTTTTAAACTCAAAAAGAGCTATGAGAGTGAAATCATTAAGACGAGCAATCTTTTGTGCTCCAGAATTTATTTTTCTACATTGTTACCACCATCTTGAATACACCTTTGCAACAATGATTTAGAGTCGATGCATCATGGGCACCTGGAGCACGCTTTGTCACTCACATATCTGTTGTCACTCTTAAATCAACGAACCCATTTCCTAATTATGCTGACATCAACTACACCAGCTTCATAAACGTTCAACAGATGCCAGTGAATGTTGATTGGTTCAATTTTTTCTGCATGGAAGAAATGAATGATGCATCTCTGCAATCCATTACAAGGGTTGTTTTCTTAGAGTCTCTCACAGTCAATATCTGAAATAGAGAGATTAAATTTTCAAGGGATGAATGCATAAATTCAGTCATAATAACAAAGCAATTAGCAATCCCTTTCTGATCCATTTCTAAATGGAAGGTATTACCCGTAGTTGCTAAGTGAAAACTGTCTGTCTCTATCAATCGTCCAACTGTCTATCTCTTTCTTTTTTATGAGAAGAAATTGTGATTAAAGATATTTTGGTCTGTTGTCTGCATGTTGGTTGTTATTTACACAACATGAAGTGAGAATTATCTGTTTCAGTCACACCACAAAAGAATGACATCTAAAAAATAGCCAGCAAGGTTTAATATTTATACTCATACATTGTAATTGAATAGCAAACAGTATACTTCTGTGGATTAAAGAAAGGATTTAGTCCAAGAATAGGGCAATGACAAGCTGAAGAAGGCCTGAGGTTTCATCATCTAAAATGTGTATGTTAACTGTCAAGATAAGGACAATAGTCTAGAAAATATTTATTCAAATTATCAAGCTTGCTCTGAGGATTCTGTCAGATAGAAGAAATTTTGTTTATCAATTATTTGGATTATAGTCCTCATCTTTATCAGTGTTAACTTTAAATTTCGGACAATTAATCATTCGGCCTTCTTCAGGTGATTGAATATAGTCTGAATAATAAATGTACAAATTATCAAGCCTCATCTCAAGGATAAAAAAAAACAGAAGAAATTTTATACAGTTCTCATAATACTCAATAGATTTACTTACTGTTATGGGGACCTATCCTATCACACCCCAATATGGACTTGTTCAACCTTAATATCTTCCCCGAGCCCAGTTCACTCGGTAGGTGAAAACATCTCATTCCTCATGAGACTATAAAAGCACAGCTAAACCCTATCGCTACCTTTTTTATATCTCTTGTTCTTTTTGTTAATACAAATCACCCATTGTCAAGTCATTCTATTTTATCTATCACCACTTTACATTTAGGCAAGTACCCTTGGGAAAAGTCTGATGCCTTCCTATTTCCTTGAGCTTGAAGTCTCCTTATTCTCTTGAGCTATTGGTTGAATAATGAAACTAATCATATTAGAAGAAAGGAAAAAGAAAAAGGAAGATTTATTGATTGATTTGTTCTTAAATGTTTAGGTATATTAACTTTTTCAATCATTTAATGCTGAGAACAATCATTTTTATCAAGTAGGGATGTTGGAAAATAGATCTAGCAGAAGGGAAAACAGATATAATCCCCTTGACAGAACTGGGGTCTTCAGTTATTGTACTGACTTTCTTGCTGAAAAAATAACTCTCACCATGGCCTACTAATATATATTAGTAGGCCATGCTCTCACCCACCATGAATCTACTTTCTTGATGCTCCTTTGACAAGAGATAAACAATTATATGTCTATCTGATATAGTTGCGCTAATAGAGTGGCTGGATCAAGTGTCTTAATATAATTTCCAAGCTTCTTTCCAAACGTTTTCGGTCTTTATTGACCATCTTCAGGCATTGATATTTTTGTCAGTTACATTTCATTTATATTTATATAATAGAGAGATTTAGGAGAAGAGAATTTTGGGTATTCACCTTTCTGTTTAAACTTATTTGGGTTATCGTTATTCCCAACCTGGTGTCCAGGCAGTACACCATATAGAAGTGTAATATATTCCCTAATAGAGAACTAATAAAATTCTCTTCTAAATATAATATAAATGTAGATAATATGTACATTCAAAAGCCTTTGAACATTCAATGCCAAATAATTTAGTTTTTGACCTACATACCATGGAAACATTACCAATTGCTAAGTAGCTATTTTTAGTATTGATGATTTAAACATTAATTTATTTAAATTTTTTATTATTTTCATACTTCTTAAGTATTTTTCATGTCAACAGCTTGCCTTATTTGTTAAGTCAAGAGTCAAAATATACAAATGTGTTTGTTTGGAAAACATTGTCAAAATTTCTGTACAACCCATCAAAAACAT
Organism: Xipholeptos notoides; assembly: GCA_036873565.1. Classification (NCBI taxonomy): domain Eukaryota; kingdom Metazoa; phylum Mollusca; class Cephalopoda; family Idiosepiidae; genus Xipholeptos; species Xipholeptos notoides. The sequence goes on along the minus strand of JAYKTE010255199.1, from coordinate 12,584 downwards.
AGTTTTAGTATAATTTAATACTTTTGAAATGTTGACACTGTAGTAAAAACAGTAAACAATACAAGAAAGTTTGATTAATCTCTGAGAAGGAGAACTATGTATTGGTTTATTTTGAAAAAAAAAAAAAGAATTTTTCCATTTTTAGTATATTGTTTTATTTCATTCAGATGTCATTTGATAAAATCATCTAATCTAATAAAATTTTAAGAAGTAAATGTGTTTCATTTTTTTCCATCTGCTAGACATTATTGCTTTCCTAGAAGTATTGGCCAGCCTTGTTTAGAGGATGGGGAGCTTTGATAGGCAAGTCAATACTGCTGGTGCTGGTGTTGGTTCTGGTTGGTAATAATCAATATAAGAAACTTTTTCGCATATACCTTTTATTTTTTCAAATTACCATAAGTGAAAGGGAGAAAATCGAGAAAAATGTCCTTGGACTTAAATTTATTTTCATTTTCTTATCTTTGACTTACATGACTTTTATGAATGAACCTAAGAAACTTAGAACCAAGGCTGTGCTTAGCTCCTCCGCAAACCCCGTAATTGGGGGGGGGCACAGGCTCCTTGGGTGCCACAAGTCCCCGGGATGTTGCAAGGATTTTATTGGCTTCACAGATATATTATAATGAAAAAAAAAGAGGATTAACTTCAAAATAATTATCATATTTGTATGTTGAAATATCAACCCGTCTTTCTCTTGCTATCAAAAATTATATATGTATATATATATATATGTGTGTGTGTGTGTATGTGTTAACTTGTGTGGATAGGACCTACAGAGCTCATTCTGCAGGGGGGCCGCAATGTTCCTCAGCACCACAGCACTGCTTGGAACACAACTTATTTAAAATGGGGTATATATGCACTTGACAAACACTTTTTGGGTTTCAACAAAGGAATGGAAATTTTGATTTCATTACACAAAGGGGAAATAACCGATAATTAATTTAAAAAAAGGAACAGAAAAATAAAGAATTTACCCTTTTTTTTTAAAAGAAGAAATGGAAATTTTCTGTGAAAAACTTGTGGAGAGGTTTAGTGGTGTTGTGTCACTTTCACTTTTGATAGTGTTTTAACAAAAACCAAATGAATTTATTTTTTAAACAAGCTATTTTTATTAACAAAAAACGAAAACCTATACTTTTTTTACAACAAGCTGTCATTTTAAAAAAAATGTTTATTGGGGCTTATATAACTTCCCAAACTCTTGGAAAAATGATGTCACCTCGCATGTGTTGCCCGGGGCAAACCACTACCACTCCTCCTGCGCCTCATTTTCTATGCCACTGAATGGCAGCTTTTTTTTTCTATCGTTTAAAAAAGGTCGTTTTTTGGAAAAATCAGTTATTTCCCCCTTTTTGTAGAACAAAATTAAAATTTCCATTCCATTCTTTAAACAACCACCCAAAAAAGCGTTTCGACGAGAAACTTCGTTTTCGGTTTCCATTTTTCAAATAAATTCATAAGGTCAAATAAAAACCGCAACAACTGAAACTGATTTTGGTACGGATTTTATAACTTTCACATAAGCCTTTGCGAGGTCCAGAGCCAGGTCCACTTGGGACAGTCAGACTTCGGAATCGTAATAATATGCGGGTTCGACTCTTAGTCGCTCTGTTTGCATTAACATTCGGACTAATACCCTTCGGAAAAATAGGAATTCCCACATTCCTCCAGCTATGGATTTGTGTTATTAAAAAGACTGTGTAAAAGAACGTTTATTTTTCTCGGCATTAAATTAACTAAAAAAGTTGATATGCCGTGAAAACATAAACAAGCAAACCCATAAGCCTTTACTTTTATTGTGTGATATTTTTTGAGTGACTTAAAAAAAATATTTTGTACATTGTTTATTCACGCAATAAATGTAAGTCGTCGTGGTTGGTGTGCCGTGTGCGTGATCTGACTGACTGACTACACTGACTGTGTCTGTGTGTGTGTGTTGTGTCGATGATGACGTAAAGTTAATCTTCTCCATCACATCAAGATAACAGTAACATCATCAACATTATTATTCAATTCAATTATCCATTCACGAAACAACAACACTTGTTTGTTTACCTTCGCTTCGAATGGGGTAATATTAACAATATCTCTCCCCTGTCTTTCCCTGAACACAAATTAATTTAACTATCAGCCGGTGTGGGGTGGCCGCGTGGGTGAAAACTGCTGCTGCTTGCTTCTTGACTACTTACTGCGCTATATATTATCGTAGGTGGCTTAGCAGAAAAAGAAGAAGGGAAGTGAAAAGGTGATAATGTTATTGTTCCACATGTTGTGGAATAATGGATGTAAACAAACCAAATAATCTCTATTGTTCAACTCATGAGGAGCCCCCTGGCAATATTGCGGATGGGGACCGAGTTGTAAAGTTTAAAAATGGTCACTCCATCATACCGCATTATTATCACCAACAACAAACTTCGGGTAAGAAATGAAATTTAATGTTATTGTTAACTCGTCTAGTTTTTATATTTTCATTCGTTTTGCAAAAGTTAAAATTTTAATATAAACCTTGGTGGATAAAAGGCAATAAAGTCATTAGGAACTAATGGCAAATACAATGAATGATTTTGATTTTGAAGAGTAACAGAATTTAATTTAAATCATGAATGATAAAAAAAAAATGAAATCTTTCAAAATACATTTTTTAGTGATTTTTCTCCTTTAAATTGACACTGACAAAATAAAAAATATGAAACCAAACGTAAAACACATATGATGTCCGTTTATGTCCACCAAAACTAATGCGATATGCACATTTTTTTTTTTTTTGTTTTTTCATTCTGAGATTATCTATTGAAAATTTCCAGTAAAATTTATGCAGTTTAGAATTTGGTTGCAAAGCTGCGTATTTTCTTTCTTTTTTTTCAAGATTAAATTGGATTTAACTTAAAACTTTATGGGCCGAGAGTGTTTGCACAGTCAGTGGTGGTGGTGTGTGTGGGTGTTCATTGATTCACTGCCTGCCTGTTCCTCCTCGTCTAGTCTAGTGGAGTGAGTGGTGGTGTGTGCGTGCGGTGTCACTGCTGCTGGCTGCTCTGCTCTGGTGGTGGTTGGTGAATGGTGGTCTCCTTGACCACCGGGTGTAGTTACTTTTACTTTATTTCAAAACATAATTTTAATTTTACAATGGCAACTTAAGAATTGGAATTATATATAAATCACGTAATTCACAAATTCAGTCTGACCGCAATAAAAAAATACTTGACGTATATCTGGAAAAATTATTGATTGATTTTATTTTTCTTAGAAGAAATTATGATTTCATATTGAGAGTGGCGTGGCGTGGTGGCGCAACAAGTGTCGATCGTCATACTTCGTTGACGTTGCATGGTTGTGGTTGGTGTGGCATGTGGCACTGGCCACTTGTGCTCTCTGGCGCATGGAGTGAGTTGAGAGTGGAGTGAAAGTTAAGTTAAGTTTTCATAAAATTGAAACGAACAATATTCAACAACCTTGAAGTGTTAGAAAGGGAAAGAAAGGCTATATTTTGATTTCTAATTTCAATATCAAGGTAAATAATGGTTAAAAATGCAACTTTTTAAATACGGTGACACTTACGGTACAAATAAATTTTAATTCCACTTTCTAACAATCTGTACAAATGTCTTCTTGTTTTGTTTCACAATAACGGGTCAGAAATAAGCGTAATAGTGAGTGTAGACTGTAAACAACAAACACTGTAAGAGGTTCTAGTTTCAGTCAGTCAGTGTAGTTTAACGTCTTCAAATTTAAGGGGGTCTCCTTTAAGCAGCAAGGGTGGAGGAGAGCAGTGATAAAATGCCTGGATTCTGGAATCGTATTACACGAGTTCAAATCCAAGTCGAAACCATTACATTCACTTTCAGCTGTCTCGGGCAGATGAGGCTTGTTGACTCAGCCAGCAGAGTAACTCAAACTCATCTAGGTGTAAAGATAACACTGATTCCAAAAACCTAAGTGGATGAAGCCCGTCAATTCAATGAAAGTAACTCATCTAGGTGAAAGACAACACTGATTACAAAAAGCCAAGGGATATAATGAGCCTGTAAAACTGGCCTTGTGCCTAACTTGGAATGGTGCTCGCTCGACCAAGTAGATATATCCTTTAAAGCCAAATGGCTCTAGTGTAGGGATTTGGGATATTAGTTACGAGTACTTGAGGGCTTGAACAAGTGATCTTTTTTTTTAACTCAAACTTGAAATAATTTTTTTAAAAGCTTACTAAAGTTAACTATTTATTTTTTAGTTGTATGCACAGAAAAGTGTAAAATTTTACTACCCACACAGTGTCACGGTTGATTATTTCAGTTCGGTTTCAGCAACTAAAGAATATTTTGAAAGTTTTTAATCCTTAAAAACTTAATGAGAAATAATTAACCAAAAGGAGTTTTGCAAAAGCATGTTTTTTTATAAACCAGTTAAGTGATTTAAACATTAAAATCTTAAAACCGTGTTTAAAAGATATTATCAATTCTTAATAAAATCAACGTTGAATCGTTCCTCCGCCAATTCGGCTATGCCCCAAATCGGCCCATTCCCCCTAGAACAAATTGGGAATCCGTTCAGAAGTATTCTTGGTCCACTTTTAAGTCAAGTTTCTATTTCAGGATGTTACAGCTGCAGAGACCATTTTCCCAGCTAGAACAAAGTGTTCAATGAATCCCAATGGATCATCTAATCGGCAAGCTAATTCAATGACAGTTACAAATTTAACTGCTACTACTTCTGTGTTATTATTATTTTTCTATATTTCAGAATAATAACTTGTTAAAAACTTACATTAGAAAAATGAATTGATTTTTCAAAAAGACAAATTAGCATTATTATTTTTTTTTTCTATGCAGAATAATACCTTGTTAAAAACATTACAAAATTGAATTGAATGTTCAAAAAAGACAAATTAGCAGGAAGTCTTTAAATGAATGGTTTGCTTGATTCTGAATCAAATTTGTGTCATGTGTTGCACTTATTGTGATTTTTTGGAATCTTTTTTAAACATGTGAATGTAAGATTGAAAAAAATTCAATACCTTAGCAATGAAACTGAGATCTTTATTATTTTTTTCATTCCAAACTATAAACTAAAAGTTAATCCTAACATCACATGTCCAACAAAAGGTTTTTATTGTCCATCAAAAATGATAAAAACTTATAAATGTTGATAGTGGAAACATAATGGGAGCCAAGCATATTTTTCTGTTGGCTGGTTGGCTGTTTATTTTTAACAGTATTTCAATTGTTTCAACAATTTACTGTTGATGACTATAGAATTCAAATAGACATGTTGTCACATGGGCAATAACAACAATTCCACAGTAAATTTTGTTTTGTGAAATTCTTCTCTTCTTAAAGAATTATCAATAGTGTATGATAAATGTTCCAGATAAAAATAGCTAGGTCAAGTATCTATGCTACCTACTTCAAATATCTTCAATGCTCTCCTTAAAATAAACCTTTATGAAATGGATTTGATTTTTTAATTTTATAACTATCATAAAACCAAATGGCAGGCATCAGAGCCTATACAAATGCAAAAAATAATATTTTATTTAAAGGAAAAAAACCTTCAAAATTTAAAAACTTTTTACAACCCAGCAACAACTCTAATAATAGTAATAAACACTATAATGAATGAATCGATTTTTATTTGAAATTAATTTATTTTAAATATAAATATAAATATATTGTGAAAGTTATTAGTTATAGTGAGCTCAGAAAGGAGAATATTGAAATAGATAAAAAGAGATTCTATTCAAAGGCATTCAAAAGTTCAATTCACATAAATAAATGCTAGCAAGAATTTTACTGACAAATCATTTTTCTCCATTATTTCTTGATTCAAATTTGTAAGCAGTAAATAACTTTTCTTACTGCCTTCAATTGAAGATTTCCACTATTTTAATCATATTAGAAAAAAGAGAGTAAACCAAATTACAAATGAATGTTAGTGATAAATTTTTCTATAAATATATGAATTCTCAATGAATAAAAGGGGCAATCCTGTTAGATTTTTATTATCTAATATTGTATATTTTATTTTATGTTAAAATTACTTAACCATTAATGATAAATTAGATAAAGGGCATAGTTAATCTTTATCTTTAATGTTTTCAAAAATTGCTATGAGATAAGAAAGTTAAGTGTGCAGTTTAATTTAATAATGTCTGATTCATCTAAAATAAGATGACCTATTTGTATCTTATCTGTAAGAAACCATAGAACTATTTACATATCAGTTATAAGGAAATCTAATTTTTTCTTAGCCCTATCACAGAAGAATATACAACAATAAATCTGGCAAACACATACTTGGTCTCTAAAAGTAATTTGTTTTATGTTATTAGGTATGGATTTTTACAGCTTTAGTAGAAAATAGTTAAAATACTATGGCATTTGGCTATTAGACAAAAATTATAAAAGTATTTCAGCTATGGACCATGAAGCTGGAGATTCTCTTATTCAGAGATTTCCACTCTAATCACTATCTACTATGACCCACAAGTTGCATTTGCCCAGGTTTTGGTATCAACATTGTCTTTCACATACCAACCCCATCTGCCCTAGGTAACTAGGTGAATATCTTAATTCAACTAGGACTTGAACTCACATATCATGATTCCAATGTCCAAGCTCCTAACCACACTCCCAGCTCATTTGATTAGTTGATACTAGTGCAGGTACAGTAACGTTCAAAAGTTAAGGGCTAGTAAGAACAATATTTTTCAGAATATTTCATAGATTATTATTAACTCGCAAAATAATTCTTGTACTTCAATTAAATTTTCACCACGGATAGATATTGTGTATATCTAAGTGTGTGTTAAAAATTAGAATGTAGTGTACAGTAGTTTTGTTTAAATAGATATTTAAATTCACTTGTACTTAATAGACCTTAACTTTTTGACGTTACTGTATAATCAAATAAGAGTTGAATTTAAAATCTTTGTTTTTTGACAAAATTCTTATTAGCCTTTTCCTAAAACATTCTTTCTATTTTATTTTGTCAGATATAAAACCAAGCAGTCTAATGCTATGGGAGAATTATAGAGATTCAACTGCCTATCTTTATGATTACCTGCTTGAACTATCTCGTAAGGAGCTCTACCTTAATGGCAAGGACCCATACAAAAGATTAAGCGATTTCATTTGCCGAGTACATAGCTTCCTGACAAACTCAACATCTGTAAGCCCACCCACGCTCGTAGCCTCTCTTATCCACTATACCATCATAATCATAGTTAAAACAGTTCATGTCTTTGTCTGCCTTCGGATATGCCAAAGGATATTGAAAACAGGCATCATCAGCCTGACTCCCACAATACAAAAACAGATAGAAGAGCTCACTTCTTTAGCAACTTACCTTGAACGCTGCATTCTGCACCTTGAAAAAATTGTCTGCAAAATCTTTTGCTTTGGAAACAAACCTACAAACTTTCATTTATTTCGAGATAGTCTACGACGTGTTTCTAATATCAACTATATTTTGCATTATCTCACTGAAACCTCACACAAAATGGCTACTATTTTCACTAAGAAAATGAATAATAGGCTTAAATATTTCAACTGGTTAGCCTGGTCTATAAGTGCAGTTTGTGTAGGTAAGTATGATAATTTATTCAAGAAAATATAAAAATGGAAAAATGGAAAAACAAAATATGAACAAATTCTTAGACTTTGCCTTTATTTAGTAAGAAACTAAAGCCTTTTTTTGTTACAAAAACTAGTTAAAAGTCAACTTAAAAATCAAATTTAAACAAAATTATGACAGCATAACAAAAAGTTATCATTTTTAACTTCTTAACATATTAGCCATAGCTAAAGAAAATAAGTGGAAAAATATACCTTTTCCCACAGTATTTGCCAGAATAAAGGAATTACTGGGATTAGAAATTACAAATTACATATTTCCAATTTCATTATTTGCAGAATCTTTATGTATAAAATGATTTGGTGAGATTTTGCCTATATGAGCTGTGAACCAAGTGAGCATATTTAACTGAGTTCTTATATAAAAAGTTTTCAGATCAATAGAGAAATGGATACAAGTATTAGTATCTATTCATCACTTAACCTTTATTTAAATCCACTGATTGACTAAGCTTAGTGTACATGATAGATAGTTGTCAAGAGGCCTTGATAACAGCTCTTACTGATTTACAGCTATTAGTAAAAAAAAAAAAAAAAAAAAATCGATAACATTTCTGCCATCTAGACACGATATATCTTCAAAACATTGACAGATAAGTATGAAAAGCATTAATCTGAAGGATAGAAATTGTAAATTTGAAGTGCTCACTGGTTATAATTTGGATGTACAAGGTGATTACAGTTAAATCAAAAACAATAATAGTTAGTTAACTATAAATGAAAGAATTATGACCTTCAACCTTATGTAGAAACTGTTTCAATTACTTTATTTTGTCCTGTCTTGGCTTAGAATATCCCAGCTTGTGTTACCCATCAAAATGTTGATGAAAGAAAAGATTATTTTTCAGAATCCTTAAGATGAGGCATGATAATTTGTATATTTATCATGCAGACTATAGTCCTCATCTTTATATTTGTTGAATTTACCTTTTTTTATCCTTAGATGAGGCTTCATAATCTAAAAATGTATTATGCAGACTGTGGTCCTCATCTTTGTATTTGTTAAATTTAACTTTTTTTTAATCTTTGAGATCAGGCTTGATAATTTGTATATTTATTATGCAGACTATAATTATATTATATATCTTTATATCTTTATATTATATTATCTTTATATTAGTTAAATTTACCGTTTTCTTGAATCCTTGAGATGAGTGTTAATAATTTGCATATTTATTATGCGGACTATGGTCCTCATCTTTTTATTTGTTAAATTTACTATACTTCATCCAGTTTATTCTTTGACCTTCTTCAAGTTTTCTGTTCATGATCAGAATCAAAACTGCACACTGTTTTTTGTGCTTTAAAATAATGTCTCTTATTTTTTTTTTTAAATAGAAAGTCTGCGTTCTTTGTTTTATAAAAAAAAACCCTTAAATTTGACGAACATTCTAGGTTCTAAATTAAAAAAATTAAAGACAATATTAACGAGTTAACAAGCCTCATCTGCCCGAGGCAACTGAAAGTTAATGCAATGGTTTCACTGGGATTTGAACTCAGATATGATTCCAGAATCCAAGCTTTTACCACCACTCCACCTTTGCTGCCCTCATTTGATATTTAATTGTTATTTATTAACATGATAAGGTCTCTTCCTCCTTTCTCAACCAATATTATGGCAAGCCCTTCTTCCTGTATGATATTAACTACCCTTGGGTGACAATTGACCACTAAGATATAAATAATAATTTCCTTGATGTTTTAGATGTTCTAGAATAGATTGAATTTTTTAAATTAATGTTTATTAGCTTGTTTTTGTTTATCTTTTCAGGTGATGTAGCACAGGCCTTTGTCAGTGGTAAAACCAGTGAAGATTTTATTAAAACATGTTTATGGTCCATATGCATTGGTTCCTCATCTTTAATACTACAAATTCCATCATATGAGTCAAACTGTCTCCAGAAACTTTTTGAATATCATGATAAAGAACACAGACGATTATGCCAAATGTTTCATTTACAAGTACCAAATAGCAAATTAAGTAAATGAATTTATTTATATATTAGTTGGAATTATGAAAGGTTTAATATAGAATGCATATGTGGGTTTTCTTTATTATAGTATCTGGAGTAAAAATGTGATTTTTGAATTCAACATTTTAAAAATGACTTAAAAAGTTATTAAAAATGAATAAATAAATAAATAAAACAAAAAGCAAAATCAGTGGCATAGCGGGTGAGGGACAGGGGTTAATGATAACAAATGAGGGGTGACACAATGTCACCCTAACAAAATCTTTCAGCCAGGCTAAGGTGCAAAAATAGTCTGAAAATAGGATTTATCTATCATACATTATTATGTAATTACATGATGCCATTTGAGGGCTTTAGTCTGAAGAAAAATCTAGTTTTACAAGGTATTATATAGGTTCTTCTTAATTTTAAATGTGGTAATCAATACCCCTCCTGAGTTACCCCACACTTCCAATAATCAAAGCGCATCAAGAATGTGATGGGGATCCTGCCCCACCAGTTTATTAATGGGGTTTAATAAGGTTTCCCGATCTATTTCAGAAGTGAAGTGTTGCATTCAGTATAGGGTGATGTGGGAGTCAGTGGAGTGACATTTGATCAGACCACCCCAGGTGATGTTTACTCTAGCTATGCCACTGAGCAGGATACTATTATTCTATAAAGAATTAAGCTAAGTTGTGATACTTCAATTATACTAAGTTTAAATTCTTAATCTGAGACATTTTTCTATGAGCAAATATAAATAAAAGATATGCAAGACATTCCTCAAAGAAAAAAATTAAAAATCTTTTAAAAATTAAATAAAAACTTTTCACTAAAAAACTATATTATATTAAAGTACTTTGAAAAGTACTGAAGACAGACACTAATTTAGGCTGCTTGTGATTGTGCCATTAAACTCTAACACTACTTCTTATCTTTAAAAAAATTATCCAGTAAAACCGGGCAGATCAGTATTTTTTCATACAATTAAGAGTTATCTTTCTTGTCAATCTGTTTTTGTTTATTAGAGTTTTTTCTTGATAAAATGAATCCTTTATAAACATTCCTGAAAATGGGTCATCCACAATGTCCATTCTCTCATTCACGAAATCCTTCATAAAAAATTGTTTGCAAATTAATCTTACATCTAGATAATCAATCAAAAGTAAAAACATAACCACTTTCTTTTTTAAAAGTAAATAAATATCCATCCATTATTCCTTATCTTCTAAATACTACATATTTATCAATTAACCACATGATTGCTGTTAAAGAGGTTAGATGAGTAAAATCTTTAATAGTAATATCCAAGAATCATTTAGATCTGAAATGTAAATTATTAACTTTCAGAGGCTACTTTATCAAATGATAAATCAAGCCATTGAATATCATGAAGATGTTCTATATTAGAAATATATAACATCTGTCATGTTTTTAGCTTTAAAAATAATCATGTACTAAAAATTGTCTTACAACTCAATTAAAATTTAAGATGTAAAACAATTTTTGAACAAATACCAAACTTAGTGGTATTGGTATTTGCAAAATAATTAATTAGCATTTACATATATGAAGTTATTTTATACTCATCTTGGCTTTGTGATTTATTTATTGCCTGGTTATTTTTGCAATTGTATGATCAGTGAATTCTTCCATGACATGCTTTATCTAAACAAACCCTCATTAGCAAAAATGTTACTAACCATCAATTATATACACTCTAATCAGCGGATAGGGGGATAGGGGCATTGAGTTTCCAGAGTTTTAAGTGATCATTGTTTGAAAATAAGGGTTTCAATCCTATCCATAGGCAGTAATTACTGGGGATGAACTTCCAAGACTTATTATTCCTACACTGTAATTGTTAGTACATCTAAAGAAGGCCAAAGGATTAATTGGCCAAAATGCTGTGAAAACAACAACTATAAAGAGAGGACAACAGTCTAAAAAAGGATATATATATATATATATATATAAAGATGAATGTAAATGAAAAAAGACATTCAGTTAACCCACCTTTTATGCTAAATGTCATTCCTATTAATTAATATATAATGAACTACATTGCATAAATAAGAAAATACTACCATTAGAAACAAAAATGAATTCAATTGGACATTTATCTAAAGGCTATTTTATTAAAGTGTATGCAAATTAGACATCCCATAAGCAGTGTTTGATCTTACACATTTACTATATGGCCTACTAATATATATATAGTAGGCCATGATGTAGTGCATAAGAAAAAAAGCCTTTTTGACGATGTCTTACAACTGGCCAGTGCTGTCAAAATTAACAAGATAAAAATATTAGTAAAATTATATTTTTTAAATAAAGATTAAATTTGTATTAAAAAATTAAATGAGGATAATAAATACAAATAATAACATTCGAAAAATAAAAATAAATCTATTAATTGCTGATGCTTTTTAATAATAAATATATAAACAGTTTAAGTAGTTGATTAAAAAAAAAAGATTATTTAGAAAAAAATAATTGGTTTGGAAATAGTACCTTTAATCCTATTTTTTAAAAGTTCTAGAAAGAATATAAAAAAAAAGGTAGACTAAAGTTTAAACAAATAAATGTAAACATCGCATGTAATTAAAACCACCATTTTTGTTTTCAATTTTACCGTTGCCAATATGAATGTTTTTTATCCGACCAGAAAAGTGTGGCATACGAACTAACATAACAAGAAGCAGAATTATAATATAAATAATTGAGAATTCTAGAAAAACTCATTAAATTTATATTAGATCAAATAAGGAATAATTCTGGTAAAATTCTAAAGAAAAATGGTCCTCAATAGTTTTCATCTCTATCAAGTAAAAGAATAACCAAAAATTTAAGATGAAATTTCTCTCTTTGCACACACATACACACACACATTTGAAATATTAAATAATACTAGCTGACCTGACCCGGCGTTGCCCGGGTATCAAAAAGGCAATGTCTGATTATAAAGTGCTCTTCTAACCTTTCTTGCAAAATCTAG
>JAYKTE010255088.1:0-11812 GCA_036873565.1 Xipholeptos notoides | reverse complement strand
AGGAGTAGGAGGAGGAGGAGAATGATGATGATGATGAGGAGGAGTAGGAGGAGGAGGAGGAGAAGGATGATGATGATGATGATGATGATGATGATGATGATGATGATCTCAGAAGCTAAAACCAGACAGGAAACGTGTAGAGAAGCTGGATATAAAAAAAACATCATTTGAGAATTAGAAACAATCTCAAAAGACCTGAAAGGAAGAGTGTGAGACATTGAAATCGATAGAAGAAGAATAAATAGGCCTCTTACAGGCCATTTCACTGATAAAGTAGGGAGAGAAAGAGGGAGGAAAAACAGATAGATAGATAGATAGATAGATAGATAGATAGATAGATGTAATCGAGCGCAAGAGGAGACTTATTGTCACTCTACCTTCAGGAGTCACTACCGGATGCCGTCAGAGTAGGAATACTCTGTTAATGGCAGATGTGCGAAGCAGACGCGGAGAGGTGAAACCCAAGGTGGTATTGCACCATATAGTCTTTGACTGGAATGGATCAGAGCCTCCTGGAACTCAGAATAGACTTGTTATCACTCTGATTCCAATAAAATCCACTGGTTGCTGGGTGTAACTCTATCCCAAGGACGTTTTATTGGCTATTCTAGCAGCTAAACTGTACAGCTGCAGTTAGTGTTCAAACCAGTCCTCCTGTAGTGATATATCTTCTTAGCTGTCCCAGATAATTATATGTCCAGTTCTCACCAAAGAGGATAACACTATCTCGAGGACATTTCTTAGACTATTCTAGCAGCTTAGCCGTACAGCTGCAATTTGGGTTCAAACCAGTCCTCTTATAGTGCTACATCTTCTTGGCCATCCCAGATAATTATAAGATGTCCAGTTCTCACCAAAGAAGATAACACTATCTCGAGGATATTTCTAGCAGCTAAGCTGCACAGCTGCATTTTGCCTAGTCGGTCGGTGAGAAGGAAGAAAAGAGCATGTTGTTTAAGTCCTGGGTGAATTATTTGGCTGTTCCTTTCCAAGCCACCAGCAAGGATCACCCGACCGGCACGGAGTTGACTTCGTTAATCTGACGAGACCGTGTTAGTCCGGGAAAAAATAGCTATTTCCAAGCAGCCCCTCCCTCGAATACCTAACTTCGGCGATTCCTGGGTGTTTAGCTAGGATCCCCTGATCACATTTCTGCATGTTAACAAAAATATAACTCATTTGGACCCTTGATTTAAGAGTTCCCCCGCGTACGCAAATTGAAAGAGTTAGTCCATTTTAAATGTCCGTTTTTTCACCTAGCACCCCTCCTCTATCTTAACTTCAGTGGGTCCAGTGTAACTTAGGATCCCCTGAACGCGTTTCCTTGTGTTAACTATAATATAACTCATCTATGTGTTCCCAGCGTGATTCCACTGTTTCTTCTGCTTATACTTATCGTTCGATGCTATTGTTGACATTTGAGCGAGCAAGCGCTGATACTCGACTCGGTTCTTGTGGTGTCATATTCCATCAGACGTTCCCTTCAGTAATTACTAGAACCGCTAAACTTTGTTTACAGCTTTCTACGCATTTTTATTCGTTTTACTCTTTTATTCACGAAATAAAATGGGCAAAAAGATTCATTTACCGTTTAAAATAGAAACAAACAAAGGAAGTGAAAATAAAACAAAAAAAACATTAACCAGAAAAATAGTTTTCGATTTTTTTTTCCAATTTATTTATAACCCTTTGGGCTCTAAAAGGCCGATATATCGGCCGACAGTCTAGCAAAAAGACGGTAGAGCCAATATTTTGGCCCTTTTTAATAAGTTGTGGATTGCCTTTTTCGCCGCCTTATGAATAGAATTTTGAGGCGACAGCGAAAATTAAAAAAAAATGTTACTTCCCTTGCAGCTAATTTGAAGTCAGGTTTTTCGAACATGGTAGACAATCGCGTTTGATAAAATGAAGAGTTAACTCCCTTGTTATTTTTCATCGTGTGTGTGTGTGTGTGTGTGCATGCGTTTTGTACAATTTCTTTACTCAAAAGTAACAGTTGGAACACTTTTGCTTTAATTTTTAAATAAATAGCTATTATTTAAAATCTGTTCAGTCTGGTGTTGCAGTTCTTACAGTTGAACTGATGAAGCTGACTGCAACATATGTGAGGGGTGACAGCGTATATAAGGAGTGGCAACGTATATAAAGGGTGGATTATTACAGCACATTTCCAGAAAACCACACCTAACCTCAGTGGACTCTCTCCTGAGTGGTCATCTAAAAGGCAAGAATCACACGGGAGCAGAATTGAAAGAAAGCATCCACAGAGAAATAAAAGCTATTTCAGTTGATATGCTAAAAAACAAATTTTTCGTGATATAAAAAATCAAGCTCTCAAATGTTTTTGTTGCAGTGGTCACTATCTCAGGAATGTGATATTCAATCAAATCTTTGATAACTTGTACACAGGGTTTTACATGTTATTTAACAAACATACTTACACAGTACTCTGACTTGTTTTTTTATACTTGAGAAATGAGAATTTAAAATGTATCCCATCAAATGCTATTGGGGTGGTGTTTACTATCTCAAGGATATTTAAATCTTATATAAAATGTTTGTTGATTTTGTTTTACAGCATATCAACCTTTTTAGGTCACATAATGCCAGGAACAATCATTTTTGATATACATTATTTTTGGTCCATACATATTTTTTGGATAACACAATATGCACTATTTAATTCATAGCAACTAAATTTCTTGTTAGAAAAAAAGAAAAAATTTATTTTTTAAATATCAAAAAGGAAAATTAGGTTTATAAGTGCCAAGATTTCACTCATGATTATCCCTGTGTGCAACAAATAAAGACATTGTAGGAGAGCATTATCTGAAGTTGAGGGTTTCAATCTCACC
The DNA here is from genome assembly GCA_036873565.1 of Xipholeptos notoides. NCBI lineage: Eukaryota > Metazoa > Mollusca > Cephalopoda > Idiosepiidae > Xipholeptos > Xipholeptos notoides. Next base: position 8,957 of record JAYKTE010255088.1, on the reverse strand, counting down.
CAAAGGCTGAAAAAAGATATATCAAAGATTTATTTGTACTACCTGCTAAGTCATGGTTGAAGGAATGAGAACAGTCTACACTCATGGATTACAAAATCACCTGAAGAAAATGTTTTGAAGATGAGGATATTAGGCCAAAAATTTGAGACCCAATCCTTAAATGAAAAAAAAAATTTTATTCTTTCAAATCTTTTCATTGACTAACGATTATTCATATTTAAATAAAAAAAATTAACTGTAGCATTAAATTAGTAACTTACGAAGAATAGTAGGGGTTACAACAACAACAGAGATGGTATGTGTAATTTTAAAACTTTTTATTTATACAAAAAAGATAAGATGATGATGACGAACAAAACAATGATCCAAAATGTTTTTGAAGATGGAGAAAATATTTCTTTCAATGATGATGAAATGATTTTTTTTCTTTCCAAAAAAATTTCAGAAAAAAAATGTTTAAGGATGAAATGTTTTAAAAAAATATGGATGAAAAATTTGTTTTCTTTAGTGAATGGGGGATTTATACAAGAGACTGAATAGAATAGAAAACTGAAATTGATTGATATTTGGTGTAAGTTAACATTGTTTTAAATTCTAATGAAAATTTTCAATTTAATTTCTTAGAGTCTTTTTATCAGTTATACGTTCAGAGCTACCAAACCTACTTTCTTTTATTTGTTTCTGTCTGGTTTTTAGTTTAGTAGAGAAGACTAAATAGGCAAACTATTGTTACAATCACAGGAATGATAGAACAGATTTAATTTTAGGTCTTTTAAAGACAAAGCTATTCTCTCCAATGTAAAATCCCCATTTCCAAAATCCAACCTGATGGGGAGTGGTCTAAAATTTAGAGAGACATTTCAATAATGTGTCCCTCAGTTTTACTCGAATGGCTTCATTTCCTTCGCAAATGATATGAGTTGAGTCAGGTTCAACTTGGATTAATGTATCTTCACTTGGCTGAAAGAAGAGAAAAAAAAATTATCTTGTCGTTTCATAATTTAAACAGAAATAATTACTTAGGATAAATTCTTCTTACAACAAAGAGGAGAATAGAAATGTGAAACACTGTGAATATTAATCAATATTATAATTCTCTTTGTCACACCATAATAGACCAAATGTGAACATAAGTAAGAAACCTTCTGAGGTTTAAACCAACTTATCTATTACAATCTATGGGAATTTTAGAAATAAAGACTTACCAAATGTATTATGGATCCATCTCCAGAATCAGCTACTTTTACATCTGTGATGCCTTCCTACAATACAAAACAATGATTAATGATTTTCCTATATTTGTCTGTTTATTTATTTATATACATAAAATTGGTAAAACTATTTTTCGGACTGCTGTCCTTATCTTTATTATTGCTATACTAATTATTAAGCCTCATCCCAAGGATTTCGAAAAACCATATCTAATCGGTACAGACCCAATATAATCCAACAATGCTATACAAATTATCAAGCCTCATCCCAAGGATTCCAAAAACCACATAAAAGTGGGTAGAAAAACTTTCAACTCTTTATCTGTCAATTTTTTCAACATAACTTTTTATTGCATCTGAATAAGTATTTTAATGATAGAGTTGATTTTTAAAACAAGTACAAGTAGGTTTTTAAGTCCTGGACAAGAATAAATAATGTTTATTTTGGTATAAGATATTTTAGCAACCCTAAATCAATCTAAAATTAAGATTTATCTTATATAACAGTAACAAAAAGCTAAAATCAAAGATTTACTTGGATGTTGGGAGTCGACTGATCTGTGAGTCGCTTTATACACTGAAAATATGGCAGTTTTTGAAATTTTAAAATTCGAAAATAAAATATGTTTTACCTCAGCTAATGCATCAACAAAAGCACGTATTTGAAGGGTTCCCCATATATAAGAGCGAATTGTTCCTTCAGCCTTTAATTTGCGCTTTAGTGGTAAATCATCAGGAATTTGCTGAAGCATAAATGAAAAGAGAAATGTGAATGATTTTTATAAATTAAGTTTACCAAAAACAGGATAATTTAAAAATGAAAAAGTCTAACCTCCAAAACAAATTTGTTGTCTCGGCCAGTCACACATCCAGTTACCATTGTGATGAGCGAACCTGGTTTTACTTCAACTGGCTCTAAAGATGCTGCAAGCTGATCACAAAAAAAAAAAAAGAAATATATCAATAAAGTTAATTGCAAAAAAGTTCCATGTATTTGAAAAGAAAAGACAATCAAAAGAAGTGTTCATAAAGACATGTGGACAGGAGGGATGCATTGATTTCTGAACAATAGCAAAAATATCTACTTAAATTTAAACAAAGTTGGTTAGAGGAAAGTGAGAAGAAAATTCCAGATAGTCTAGTAAACTAATTAACAAGCTTCATTTTACAACAGAATATAAAAAATAAAATTCATTAGAAATTATGAAAATACTATGATCATTTTGTTTGTTCTAATCTACTAGCTGCATTGGGCAACTAATTATTATGTTTTGTTTGAATCTTATGATTGCATTGGGCAACTGTTGTTGAATGACAAGTTGTATTCAGAATTAGAAAAAAATTTTAAAAATGAAAATTACTTTTGGATCAATTTCAATTCGTTCAAATTGTCGTTTAACAGGCAAGGAAATAATTTTTCCTCTTTTGTAGGTCCACATTTGAGTGAGATTTAGATCCTATAAAAAGAAAAAAAGGAATAAAAAAAAACAGGCACAACAAAAAAAAATAAAGTTAACAAAGAAAGAAAATTGATTTACACATTCATAGATTTCTGTTCAAAAGAAATTTTTATTCACTGAGAAAAAAAGGAAAATATAAGTAGCTATGGAAACCAAAAATGTTTCTAAATACATTAAGTTTCATTAAATTCAAAAATAGTTCAGGTTTAGTTTGATTCATGGCATATCAACACTTGTGGATGATTTAATTCAATTCCAATAAAGTATTATGTTAGATGTCTAGAGAGAGAGAGTAATAAAACTTTGGATGTCAAGAGATGGAGTAATTAATCTATCTCTAGACTATTAAAAAACAATTGAAGAAAAAATTTACCCTATAGATTAAATAAAGGGTTAAGTTTCAAGTTCAGTGAAAGCTTTGATGTTCAATCACCTGGGGGACAATCTATAAACCTAATTGTTCATCAGCAGAAAGATTTTGAAGATAACAATAATAAAGATGAGGATAATAGTTCAAAAGTTCATTACACAAACAAGCTTCATCTCAAAGATTTCAAATAAAAATTAGGTTTTGAAGACCCAGTTAAATAGAAAAAAGTTCCAATTATTCCAAGATTATCTCATTACACTTGGTGTCAATTATAATGAAATTTTATTTTTGTGTATTTTTCAATTGAATTTGCAGTTCTTTTAAATTGTTTAAAATATCATTTTTTAAATAGAAACCATAAACAAAAAAAATAACATTCAGATATTTATATAAGGTTATTTAGACAAACTAATTCAAATGTCAAGAACAAAAATAAGTTATATCCACTTTTATGTATCAGTTAACTTTTTCATGAGTTCAGCATCCATTATTAACATTATCTTTTTTAAACCCTCGACCCTACTATGAAAGGCCAATATATCAGCGGTGGCAACTTAGTGATAAAGATGACACAGCCAATATTTTGTCCCTCTATGGACCTCTAATAGAATGGCTCTGATTGGCTATCCCTATGTTTTCAAAAATTTTGCTAATTACATATCATCTTTTTATGTCAGAGTCCAAAGGGTTAAAAACAAAAAAGCAACCAATCAAAACATAATCTCTACAATGTAATCTTAAGAAAAATTTGGAAATAGATAAAAATAAAGTTATTTTTCACAATCAGCCAAAAACGTATTAAATGAAAAATAGCGAAATATTTACCCAATCAATTGTCAGATCTGCCCTGTGGGGTGCCATCAGTGGAGGGTTCACATAGTCTTCAGCTATGACTAAATGATGGGGCCTTAAATCTTTAATTAATTTGTTGGCTTGACTGAAGCTGAGGCTTGTGTCAATTGGACAATAACAAATCTGGAAGACAAAAACAGAAACATTACTTTCTAATAGCTCTTACAAATATCACAAGATTATTGATTGATGGATTGAGTTTCCTTCAAGAGCTTATTAAGCTTTACAATCATTTAATGCTTGGAACTATTATTTTTGGAAACAGGTCTTAACAAGAAGAAGAATTGCACTACTTACTCTATGGCTGGAAGGGTAACAGGAGATTTACTTTTTATGATATTATTCCCATTATTAATTTATAAGTGAATTGAGTTTAAACTTATATATTAGAATTCCAAATAACTCCAAAAATTAAAACAAAGCCCAATAAAGAGTTTTCTTCTTTTTCTTTTTTTATTAGGTTTTATCAGAATTATGAAATGCATAAGTTTACTAATGGAAAAGAAAAAAATGCAAGCTTCAAGGAATCACTGGTAAATACAAAAATTAAGTGATAAACAGAGAGAAATATTCTGTTTGTGGAAATTAAAATTTTATAAAAATCAAATTTTGTCATCCTGCATCAACCATTAGAACAATAACACTTCTTGCTCCTTTATTGCCAAGTGTTACAACCCAATAATTTGAAATAGCAGTTATATGTCTATTTTTGAAAAATGCAGCTATTTGTTCCTAGTCTTGTGAACTGGTTGGGCTCGTAGGTTGGATTATTACAATACCTATCTGATATAAACATAATATTGGATCCTTTATTTCAGTGAACTGATAATGATAATTGGACAATTTGTTTGCTTTTTCTCTATCTATTTTTTTTCTTCCAAACGATTATCAATGTGTCAACTAAAGAAAAATGGCTTTAAATCAGATATTACCATCATCTTCATTACTATCACTAACATCGCTATTAACAGCCTAAGCCATTTTATATGATTATTTCTAGTATGATTACCATTAACAAAAGCATTAAGAAAAGAAAAACATAAAAATATAATTGTCACAAAAAGATAATAATAGAAATAAACTCACCCTTAAAGATAATGGCTGATAAGGTGCTAATGCTTCCAAATAAGGAAAGTCAGGTTCTGTAAATTTGAAAAATATTTATTAGAATATTTTAACAATTATTTATATATTATAAAAATATGCATTATGTAAGGCTCCCTTGCTAATAATGACCTGAACATCATACTATTTAAACAAATTGCAGATGTTATACATTTGTTACATAACAACAACACAATCTTGAAGAAAACCATCATTGATGGGAGTGAATATTGCCGCAATAAATCAAAAGTTGAATTGTAATTGGTCAGGTGATGGGACAAAGCTTGTCAAAACGCCAGTATTTAATTTGTGGATTAAGATTGAAATATCAAATTACTTAAAGCAACCAAATTTCACTTGGGAAAAGTTACAAAAAAATTTAAGACTTTATACACAATTTTTCTTTTAATTGCACCCACTGCTTTTACAGGACATTAAATGTGATTTTTTCTGGTGGCAATAGGGCCTATAATATTTATCATAGGCAAAAAAAAAACTTATTGATTTGAATGAAGATTTGAACAACCTGTGAACATAATGGCATTGGCAGATGATTTTCCCCAGAGTTGCAGAAAATGAACAACATCCCCCATCCGTAATGAAGGATGCCCAGCAAACACAATGCATGGTGTTTTAAAACCATTGCTGAGGCCATCTGAAAAAAGAAAAACTTTCATCATTATTATAGTTAAGAAAGCATTTTATCAATTCTTATTTACAACTCTTTTTCTTAATTTCAGAAACTATGATAATAAATTCAATCATAGCAATAAATTCTAATGCATTTTTAAAGTAATAAATTCTAATAATTTTTTTAATTCTAACATTTGTATAGTAATAAATTTTAATGCAGTATAAAAATAATGCATTTGAATGTATTTTATAATAAAAGATTCTTATACATTTTCATTAAAACTAAATTCTAATTCATTTTATACCAATTAATTCTAAGGTATTAAATTAAATGTATTAGAATTTATTAATATAATTATATTAATAAATTCTAATACATTTTATTTAATAATGAATTTAAATGCATTTTTATAGTAATACATTTTAATGCATTTTCTTAGTAATAATAAACTTTTGTGCACTTTTACAGCAACAAATTCTAATACATTTTATTCAACAACAAATACAATATTTCTAATAAACTTCTAATCACAAGGGTGTAGGAATCCAAGAAGACTGGATAATTCTATTAAGAGAGTAAAAACCTGAATCATCAGCAGCTAGAACCACAACCTGTCTAATGATCTTTCTTCTTAGTTTGTAGAATAGGAGCTTCTTTTATTGGATTAGCTACTTTCCCCTTCATATTTTAATTGACCTTAGTGGATTATTAGGTATATTTGAACTGTACAATGATCCTTAACATTTTCAATGCAGAATGATGTGAATCTATGTCTTCCACGCCATTGATTATGTGGTAGCTGTATGTATATTTTCATCGAAAAACAGTCCCTCTTTTTAAAAATAAAAATTCAGATAAAAAAAAGAAAGGCTACCTACTATGTATATTGCTGTAATTCTGAAGTCGGCCTGAATTTAAAAGCTGAAAGCAAAATTAACATTAAAAAAAATTATAATTTTTGACACCATGGGTCTACTATTGAATAATAATCGTTCATTATTAGACATTACACTTCCATACAATATATCTTTAAGTAATAACAACAAAAAGCAACATTGCCATTATGGATATTCGAATGAATCATAATCATTTATTATAAGATATTACAGTTATATTTACTAAACCCATCATTTTTGACAGCATACAATAATAAATAATCACCATTCATTGTATAACAAAGACCATTGGCTAGATCTACAAGTGAAATATAAACTATATTTCTTTTATTGTATTAGATTGGAAAGAAAGAAATGATAAATATTTTAATCACCTCAGCATGTGGAAATGGTGGTTCTGGCAAGTAGACTTTGTTTTGTTTTGCTGTTGACAACCTGAGAAAGAAAAGCAGAACAAAAAATAAAAGAGAAAATTTGGAGGCTTATTAGAATGCAAGTAAAAAGGTGTTAAAATGACTTAGAATTATTAACTAATATTTCAAAGAAAAACAAAATTAATTTCTCCAGTAACTAATAAATTATTTATGATTATTCATATTGGCAAGTTTGATTTAAAAAATAGACACTTCTGGTCTACAAATTTTCTATTTTATTGTTTCTAATTTCCTGAAGATTTAGATTTATTTATGAATCCATTAGGTACTTCCAGACACTTTCGAGTTCATCTTCAGGGAAGACGTTATTCCTGGATAGATGTTAAAATCAATGTTTAATCATAACAACATCATTTTTTTGTTAATATTTGTAATACATAAAATGAAAAAAATATTGCCTATATATGTATGTGTGTATATTTAGACAGCATTTTTTCATTTACATAAGTTTGATTGAAAAGATTAAAATTTACCATTCTGAGAAGATGTTTGCATAGGCTAAAGCACTGTCAGAAACTGGGGAAAGGAAGTACATTGGTACGTGAGGTAATAAACAATTATCCAGGTGAATGGACATACATTCGAAGAGATCATAGGTGATTCCTGATGGATAACAAGGAACAAGCACATTGCCACCATTTCGTATTGTAGAAGCTGATAAAAGAGAAGAAAAAAAAACAGGATATAAAAAAGAAAATAAGAAAAAGAAAAGAAAAAAAGCAAGAAGAAAAAATCAAAAATAAGAAAAACAAAAGAAAACAAGAAAAGGAAAAACAAAATGAAAAGAAGAAAACCAAAAAGGAAAGAAACAAAAAAAGGAGAAAAAGGAAAGAAAAAAACAAAATAAGGGAAAAAACATAAAAGGGAATAAAAAGAAAAAGAAAAGAAAAAAATGAAAAAGAAATAAGGGAAAAAAGGAAAACAAAGGATATAAAACAAAAAAGGAAAAATGAAGAAAACAAAAAAAGTGGTAAAGAAAAAGGGAAAAAAAAGAAAAAGTATACAAAAAAATTGAAAAAAAAAAGAATAAAATAGAATTAAAAATGAAAAGTAAAAAAAAGAAAGAACATTAGATTTAATACAAACCAGCTTTCATGCAGAATTCACCAATCATTGAATCAGGATTTGCCAAGGGCCTTTGAGATAAACAGCTTAAAATTAAAACATCGGCATCTTTTAACGGACTTGTCTCCATTGGCTGAAAAATTATAATGAGGAGAAAATGCTTTGAAAATTTGCAAAGAAACAAAAACACAATCATACAGAGCAATAATATCATTAGAGAAACATATTCAGAGAGCATAAATCTCCAACACCAAATTTATATTATTTCTTTTTGAATGGGTTTTACACAAAAGAATTATCTACTTCAAGAACTTTTGTCTGTCATCACTGGAACGAGTTTGTCTCCTTCTATTTTCCATCTCCCCTCAAATGGTGTCATTTCATCACCATCAACTCCACAACCTGGTAGTAAGTCAGAGAATGAAATCTACAGCTAGTTGGAGGGAGTCATTCTGGTATGGCAAACACTTTTGCCCTTGCAGCGTACCGGTCATGTGGAGATTGCCAAGATGGCAACTGTTACAATATGAAAAATGCTCCAGTCGATGAGGATGAGGAAGTGTGAACAACTTTGAAAAAACATTATGGCTTATGTGAATAGGGGTGGAGTAGAGGTAAGCATAGATATGGTATAAGGAGTGATTCAACATCCCTGGCAACAATTTCATGTGATTGACCCAAAAAACATGGGTAAAAATGCAAGATTTATTGGTTTATCATGAAAACTGACTGAATTAGTGTTTTAAAACGTAATGGAAAATGACTTGTAAGTCAAAAATGTTCTACTTCAAAATTTTAAACTTTCCCATGCTCCAACCTTGTCCAACTTTTAGTATGATGTAGAGCAAACCCAATTTGATATAAAACCGCAAACAAACAAAATGTTGCCATTTTTTTGAGTCAGTTGGTGCATAGACCCATCTATCTATGG